>NDGM011078736.1:0-22472 GCA_002564305.1 Octomys mimax
AAAAAAAAAAAAAAAAAAAGCACATTGTATAGTAGCCTCCAGGAATCAATGTTTAAATTAAAGTTCTGCCCCCGGTTTATTTTTACCCATCTTACATCCTGGTCTTCGAAATCTGGATATGATGCCTGCAGCTCTAGCCACCATACTGACTAAACGAGAAAGAAATCCATGCTGTATGTATAATAGAAAACTGACCAAAGAAATGTGAAAGGAATTAGTCGTGTTTGGTAGCAAAATATGTATGAAAGTGGCTAAAATATATTTATGATGAGAATGAGAATAAAGACATACAGATTCAAACTGTAGAAATAAACTTAAACTCAAAGTGATATATTTCCAGATTCAAAAGACCTGTCTACCATAGCTAATATCTTTGAATGTCTAGAAAATTCATTCTTACTGTTATACACATATTTGTAATAAAATCCTCCATGAGAGGAGCTAATATAGGTCACTCTTCCTTGCAACCAAGAAGGAAACTAACTGGTCTCAATGATTTGTAAAAGGCACAGGGAGCAGGGCTGGATCCCGGGAGTGCCATTCCGGCCCCACCCCCGGGTGTGCTGAGACTGCGATAGAGACTGGGCATAGTGGTACACACCTGTAATCCCAGCGCTTGGGAAGCTGAAAACAGGAGGATTACTACGAATCCAGTGTGTGTAGTGAGACCCTGTAGACCCTGTACTAAATACATTTAAAAAAAGGCTGTGAAGATATAATACTACTTGCCTAAAAGTATCTTGTGTGTTGATATTTTCTTACGCAGACAACCTAGCAGCACAGGTTTTCCTTGTTGGAAATGTCTTACATCCTCATTGGTCTTTCACTATCAAACCGCAATCTAAGTGCCCGCCTAGCCCTTTCCCCTTTGAAAAGCCCCTAAGTTTTATTCTACACTATCTAGATTTTTCTATATTATTGCTCTCTTATTGTTGCTTGATGTTGTTCTCATTAAATACGCAGAGATTGCTTCCCTTCCCACTCATCGTGCTGCTGTTTCTTCCAGTTTGCATTTTTCCTCCATCTTATCACAATTTGCCAATAATATGTAGTATTTTCCTGAAGACAACACTAAGCAGGTAGCCAGTTAATCAGAAACAAGATTTTATTCACATCCAGTATTAGTTGATTCTAAATTCCATTACTAAAATGGATGTTTTAAAGTGGCTGTCCCAGTTGCCTCAAATGAAAATGTAATACTTGTAGAACATTTAGTGCATCAAATAAGGTAGTAAGAAACAGAAAAGAAAGAAACTGACTGGGTATTTGAGAGCTTAAAGGATTATCCTGTTGGAAGAGGGGAAGGAAAAAGGACAGCACCAGCAATAACTGCAGCACTGATATAATATCTACATTCGCAAATTGACGGTAAAATCTCAGTGTCTACTTCTCACTCGGATTTCAATTAGTATTTGAGGGAGAGGATGCGTTGGTCCATGAGGTCTCTAAGGAAGTCAGACTGATGAGAGTACTAATGTTTTCACTGTGTGACCTTTGCCTCACCTTGAGCCCTCCATGCGGTCCGTGGATGGGGCAAAAGAGTGAACAGAGACACAGACAACCCTCTATGTACGATGGCTTGACCTAATGATTCTCCAGCTTCACCACAAGAAGGTCACGTCACCAGTACACAATAGTCACAGGTCTACAAAATGTTCACATGCACTGGGAAAGCTTTAAGAGAAGCCTTCTCTGGAGTAAGGAGCATTCTGGAGTAGACCCTAGACCTGCTCTATGGAAGAAACGTCCTTGTTTGCCGTTCTTTGTGTTTCCTGGCTCCACCACGTAGAGAGGTTGAGGTTTCTTGCTGCTTTCCCACCATGACCGCTTTTTTTTTTTTTTTTCATGTATTTGGTTGTTGCAGGTCTCACTATGCAGCTTGGACTTGTGGTGATCCTCCTGTTTTCAGCCTCCCCAGTGCTGGGATTACAGACATGTGCCGCTACGCCCAGACTCTGGCCGGCTCAGCCCACCCTGGGGCATGTGGTGCAGGAGATCCAACTGGAGTCCCTGCACTTGCCAAAGCTTGCCTAAGCAGGTGCTTCAGTTGCTAAGCTATCTCACGGGCCCACCATGACCACTTCTAATACAGGTGAAGGAAAGAATGCTTGCATTGGAGACCCATGGTTTTCAGAGCTCATCTCCAAAGAAAAACTTGGAGCCCAAAACTTATTTTGAAATTCAAAGACTTATTTTACTCCAAGCTCATGGCTTGGCTTTAGAGGTCCTAGAAAAACTGAGCAGATTTCAGACCTAATTGCTCATACACGGCTTCCTTCCCGCCCATAATTCTCAGGCCTGCTTTGTTTCCACTCTCTAGTCCCCTTGTTAGGCTCCCTATCTCTTGCCTTGCGGCTATCTTAGGATGGGTCGGAGATCTCACTCTTGATCTGATCTTAACTGCAAGGCTGAGTTTTATTCAGTCTTACTTCTTAGGATTCAAAACTTGTTTATTATGAATATAGATTCTCTTCCACAACAAACTATCCATTGTATCCACACAATCTCATGCCAATGCCAAGTGTAAGCATCTACTTTTGAGAGAATAAAAATCAACACAGTGTTACATAAATTTAAAAAAAAATCTTCTTATTCTTTTCATTTTGGAAGCAGTCAATTTTTCCAACTTTTCCGCACCTCTAGTTTCTGACATTCAGCTCTATTTTTGCTTGAAAACCAGCCAATTCTTGCCCTAGTTCATCTACATTTTTGCAAATTGCTGCTAACATTGTGTTTTCCAATTCTTTCCCCTAGAGCTAAAGAGTCAGCATGCAGGTGGCCTGTCTTCCGAGTGATCAAGAAGCAGTGTTACCAAAGGCTTTGCCACTGCCTAACACAGACCTTCATCCTTGCAGCCTCTGTAGTCAACTTCCCTGTCATTCCTGCCCTCACTGCTGAGCCATGCTATGCATTTTAGTTTTGGTTATGGTGAAATTCCAGCGAGAATTAGGGAAACTTCAGCTGTTACAAAGATAAGCCTTGAAATATCAATGGTGCAATATCATAGACTTTGTTTCTTATTCAATAAAATCTAATTAGTGAGGAACTTTACTGCCTAAAGCCATTCAGATCTCTAAGCTGTGTTCTATTTCAGCAGATGGCTTTTGGATTATACGCTATCACCAGCAAGATAACAGGGGGAGAGAAAGAGACTGTAGGGAATCTGGTGGGTAGACTTCGAGGCCTGGACTTAGTGCTATAGATACACAGAGATAGATGCTTTTCTTTGATTCCGCCTATTAGCTAGAACTTAATGAACGCCTTAGTCAGAAGTGAAACTAAAAGGTATGGTACAGCTATACGCCCAAAAGAAAAGGAAAATGGATCAAACAGCACAGTCTCTTCCATAAACTAGAGCTACATCCAATATCGTGGCATACAATAGATGACAAGGGCATCACCCATATGCCAGCGCAGCCTGGTGCAGAAGCCTGTCTCGCTAGCACTGCAGCATCAAAACGGGATGCTAGCATAACATCTGCTCCCGAAGAGGTCATGTTTTTGCTAATTCACACTATGCACAGCCAGAATGGGTTCTCCGTGGTCTCAGTTTAACTCCCTAGCTCCCTAATTAAAGCAGAGAGGAGATTGGCTGAGCTTAGATCATGTGCCAGTTCTTGTATTGTACAAAGGACTGGGGAAAACAAGTGAGTGTTTTTAGCTTCTACAGTAAGCAACAAATTATTCCCCCACTCATAACTCACAGAGGGAAGAAATTCTTCAAGTAAACGTGGAAAATCAATCTAAGTCAAAAGAAACAGTTTGATCATGAAAGTTGCACCAAAAAATTGCGAGCTGAAGGAATAGACTAAAAAGGAAGAAATAGGCTTCGCTGTCCTCTGTACGTGTGTGGCCCTCATTGTCACCATCAAGAAGCTTGTCGTTTCCACCCTCGCTGAGGGCTCTCTTGCTCACGCAGCAGGCCCCGTGCCTACAATAGTGCTGGCACTCAGTGGTCGGTCGGTAAACACTGACCGAAAGAAAACAATTCTTGGACCAGCAAATATGTTTATTTGTGCTTCTGCTTCTGCCTCTTAGTGGCTGGTAGGGACTGTTGAAGCTTATATGTAACAAGGTAGAAAGATTTTCAATTAGCTGTCTCCCCAACCCCAGAGTGTCTCGACCCGAGGTCTGGCTGCAGAGAATTCACTGAGTTATGTAATGGACGCAGTGAAAGCCAGAAATAGAAAAAAAAAAACAAAACAAAACAAAAAACAAACCTGTGAGCATTCTTGAATATTAGTTTTCAGATTTTTAAAATTTCCTCTTCCATAAAGGACATTCAGAATTTAAAATGTGATAATTATTTTTAATCCAAAGAGATTCGTGTCCTTTAATGTAATCTTTTTGTTTGTTTTTGCCTTAACAGCCTCATGGCCTTGAATATGTCTCGTGAGAATCTATGTTTGTCCTCTTTCTTCATAGGATTTCTTTCTTAGTATGGGAAAAACGACATTTGACAAAAAGAGATTTGCCTGTATAGACAGTTTAAGTGGCAACAAAATTACATGAGAATACTTTAAGAGACAGCCCGCTGACACAAAGCAAAGATGTTTAACCTTTCCTCTGTCAAAGAGTCTCCTTTCATTCTGTATTCTTTCAGTAAGAAAAACTCTGACATGCATTACCCTGTCCCTATTCCTATGTGCCAGTACGGACAAGGCTTAGAAGTTATGTGTTCAGTGAAACCTTTAGGGATACAGAGAGAGAGAGAGAGAGAGAGAGAAGAGAAGGGACATGGAGGGAAGAAATAACTGGCCTTTCTTCACCAGAATACTTAAATTTAGAAAGAAGAGTCTAAAAATTACAAAATAGGGATGTTAGCCACTCCAAAAATGGAAAATTTCAGGAGAAAGGGTGCCCCACATTCATTATACCCTGAAACAGGGATCTGGGAGCATTGCCACCTGGCATGGGTGACTCGCATTGCCTGTAGAGGCTGCCTGAAAAATCTATCATCTCTTAAAGAGACAAGACTGTATTTTGAACAGAGCTCACCAGGACCTAAAAAGGCTGACCTCCCAGGCACCACTGCACAGCCATGGATTCAGAGATTTTGGGGAGTGCACAGCTGGGTGATTCTGCAAATTACACATTTGGAGAGAGACTTAGCTACTGCTGCAGGAACGAGACAAAAGCCGTGCTCCACTCAGACAGGGCAGCGGTGGGCAGTCTGTAAGTGTTGGCCAGAGTGGTTTTAAATAAGACTAAGATCGTTAGCCAAGGTGTACTGAACCAGATTCAATATTTCAGATATCTCGAGGTATTTGAAAATGGCCTTTGTGAAGGCTTGAAAGGCTTTTTGCAAGTTGATCATTTTTTAATTGAAGGATGAGATGAGAGAGAAAAAAATATTAGAAGGAAGGGAGGAAGGAAAAATTTGTCGTCATTAATTTCTGAGCACACTGGAGTTAGTAGTTCTGGCATCTAGTATTTCACTTCAAGGCTAATGTGCCATGCCATCTGCCAAGTGACGCTGTCTTTATTAGGTTACCATGGTATAGGAAAAGTAAAACGCTTTGTAAAGTTTTTGAGCGGGCTGATTTTATTGCCCCCTTCAATTTTTTTTTTTTTTTTTTTTTAACAGTGTGAACTTCCCTGCTCTCAATAGAATCATTGAGACTAATGATAAATCTTCAGGTACCCAAGAGCCCCAGCCCTGCCTTTTCCTTCCTTTATGACTTAGCTTTTTAAACCTGAGCAGAACCTAAGATTTGGAAGATTTTTAAAAGATAGAAATGATTAAGTCCATAAATGTTAACTGAAAAAAATAGAATAATTTCCTCAAATTGAAGGAAGCTTTACTCCAACTACATTTAAGGAGAGTGAAACTATCTCATTTTTCTTTTGCATGAACTGGCAGAAGCTGAAAGAGGAAGAAATGCTGAAATGAGACTTGCACACTGCTGACATATGCTAATGGTTGTCTCTTAAAACTAAGGGTTCACAGGCACTAGTGTGCCTCCCCCTACCAAGTAGTTTTAGGTGGCAATGTAATTCAGCTTTATCTGATCAATTTGATCCCGCTCCATCTAAGCTGGATGATTTTTGCAAGTATTTGAAAGAGCCTGCGTGATCAGTGTGCCTCTTTAATGCTCTGGCACTCAGGGTTTCAGGCTCTCTCCCCCTTCTGTCTCTGGGGAATGTTTTCCAGGCTTCATTCCTTCCATATGTCTTATAAAAAATGTTGTTTGTGTCCAGAGATGCATGCATATTATACCAAGAGGCACACACATACTGAACTGAGAGGGACAGCAACCATACAGTACTTTAGAATTCACCAAAGGGTGAAAACATTTCTGGCCCGAGGGTCTCACTTTTACTGGTGAGATGAAGCATGCCAAGAATTGTTATAAAGAGCTTCTATGACTCATGTCCTGACTCTGCTGTTAAAATCCTAGGATGTTACCTCCCCTAAGAGGTAAAATTAAAGTGGCATGAAAGTGAGCCCTGGTGGCATGTCCCAGTAATCTATCTTCAGTTAAGAGTAGTATTTCTAGCTAAACACTAGACTTCAGAGCTCTGCTCAAACCCAGCATGTGGACGTCGCACTCCTCAAAACAACACGGGGGCTACAGAATGCTGAGCTAAGTCAGTGAAAATTTTTTGGGTGCCTCTTTCTGTGAAAGGTGCTACCAGGCACCGTGAGGAGGACTTAGGCAAGTCAGACACTGCACGGGACTTCTCGTATCTTCCGAGCCAGTAGGGAGCTTGTCTTTCCCAAGTGGTAGAACATGAGGCCCCCAGAGGTTGGAAGCAAGGCTTCCTGAAGTCAAAGCCTCCCAAATCCAGTGTCTATGCAAGCAGGTAGACTCCAGCAGGAAATAGCAGAAGTCAAAGAGGATTGGCCAAAGTCAAATAGATTCAGGGCACTGCCTCTGAACACTGGGGAAGCGGACATTCCTGAGCATGGTGCTTTTCAATATTTGGGCACACATTTGTCTTTTTAAAGTAATTATTTCTCCAATGACCTCTTCATAAAGTCTTGTAGTTAATTACTTGTCCTACTATGGAACTTGAGTCATTCTAACTAGAAATGCACCTGCTTAGTGTGCCGTCCCTATTCAAGAGGGTTACAAAGCCATTCCTGGTGATAAAGGTAAGCATATTGAAGAGGCAGAAAACTGAGGCTGTGCTTCGGCTTGAAGAACAGCTGCTGATTGGCCATTTGGCAGGTGACCCTACAAGCCATCTCCTCCTCCTGCCTTCACCAGTGGTGCAGCGTCAGCCCACCAGAATGTTTTGTCCTCCAGTGCCCTTGTTTCAATGGGTACATCCTGTGAACAAGGCCAGCAGATGTCAGTCCTGATCCACTTTTCCTCAATAATGAACGAGGAAGAAAGGCTGATCTGATTTCCCAGCTACTGCCTTCTGTTGGCTGGCTTTTCTTCTTCCTGAGATGGAGGGCCTCTGCTTGGTTTCCTTTATTCATGTTTGCATTATTCCACAGTTATTATGTGACAAGCAGGTTGTTTGCTTTAGGTTGTGATTGGTTTGTTTTCTGGTGCTTGTATTCTAGCTGGTGACAGAACTTGGGTTAGCGCTGTGGTCTCTGTGCTGATGCGTGCCGGTCTGCCTCACGTTTTTATAGCTTCTACCTGACACCTCAATGAGCTGGAGTTAGGCCAAAAGACAAAACAGAACAACAGAAAATCTAAAGGAAAAGCACATAGCTTCTACCACGTAAGAACATCCTCAGGGACTTGGTCTTGGCTGTGGCCCTTAGGAAGAAGTAGAGGTTGGTGAGGACTTCAGCAGACATCATTCGGAATGCACACACTTTATACTCTTCTGACTAGTAGTATCACTGTGCATTTCATGAGCAGCAAATTTTATCCTTGAGTGAAAATCAGGTTATATCTAAAAACTATGTAGCCTCCCCTAAATGCAAATGGAAGGATTTAAGCAAACAGAATATAAAGCTGCTGTTCATCATGTGTTCTGCTGTTTGTAACATAATGATTATTAAAAAAGCATACTTTGGGGCCAAGAAGATAGCTCAGTAGAATAAGTGCTTGCCTGCCAAGTGTCAGGGCCTGAGTTCAATTCCTGGTTCCACCAAAAATAAAAATAAAAATAAATAAACACACTTTAAGCTTTTTATTGACATTTTCAATCTAAAACTTGCTAGTGAAGAAAAATGTGTGTTCTTTTTCACCTGGTATTGTTTCTCATAGCTAATTAACTGTTACTTGCTCAGAGGCAATGTTGTCTTATGATTTCAACATGCTATGAAAGGATCTGAACCACGTGAGGTGCCCGGGACCAAGAATATATTTAGGCAATTTGCTGAAACTGACAGCAAATGTTAAGCATCCATTTACCAAGTTGCATAATGCAAACAAAATCATTTTTGAGTTATTAAGAATAATACAACCTAGAATATTTTAAGACATTTTAAAAACTCCCACAGATCACTATAGTACTTGTTTCTTTTCAAATTAATGACTATAATCACCAGATGCATAGCACTGGATTTTTCTCCAGCTCAGCCTACCTTTTGAGTTTAAAGACTTTAAAATCTATGTAAATTTATTTTAAAACTTTTTTAGGGGCAAGGTGATCAAATAAATCATTATTTATAATTGCTTGTAATGTTAAAAATTAAAAACCAAAAGTGAGACATTTGTAATTTTGTATTTCAAGCCATTATCTAATTGAGAGACTTAATGATAATAAAAAATATATATTTACCCCCTGAAAAAGTATGCATGTGACTTATCTTCATACCCTGTACTTCAAATTCCTGTGTTAATATCAACTGTCAGGTGAAGGACAAATTTGTTATCTCGTCCTATGAAGTCATGACTTGTTTCACCACCCAATTACCTAGACCAGAGCGCACAATGGAGACACACAGCGTGAGCCCTAACACAACCACACACTCAACTTTCAGTGTCTAGAGGTTATGTTTTTAAAAATAAAAAGGAACAGGTCAAACTCCAATCATACTTTTCCAAATATTATTTTAACATGTAGTTAATATTTTAGAACTACACCTGAGATATTTTACGCTCCTCCTCTGTGCATCTGAAGTCCTTGAAACGCCCTTGACTTTGGCAGCTGCGGCCCATCTGAATGCCCGCGAGCCGCGTTTCTCCACCCGAATCACTCTGAGGGATGGCGTCGCCGAGCGGATGCCGGCCTCAAGATTCATGTGTCCATCCAAGATTTGTAGTGGTGCAAACTCTGCGTACCCAAGAACCCTTGGTTCTTGCTCTACTTTGCTTTCATGGCTTGCTTCACTCTGCAAGGATCTACCAGGCACCCTCAACCACTGGGCCTTCTGTGTGTCCCTGCCCACGCGGCCAAGAGTGCCAGGGGAGTCCCTTTGGGACGGGTAGCCTGGAGCACACATTCTAAAATGGCCCAACTGAGAGGAGTAGGACCAGCAGGATTCTTGTCTGAGAGCTGTTCAGGACATAGTGAAAACAACAAAAAAACAAACCGGCTCTGTCTCCTTTTGGGCTGTCCCAGTGCAGTCCCAAGATGTAACCCTGGGATTCTGAAAAGAACGCCAGCCTGAGGCGTGGACTTTCTGGGAGCATCTAAGTTTTACATACTTTGATCAGTTTTTTTCCCAACATCTTAGACAATGTGTCTTGATTTGAGAGTCAGAAAATGTGGCCCCTTTAAACCAGGTTCCGCCCGTTGCAGGGCTGGTGTCCCACGTCGGAGCGACTGCTGAGTTAAGCAAACTCTCAGAGCTGGCCTAAGGATTATTTGGAAATGGAATGGAATAGATGAGATGGGGACACGTTGTAAATGTCAAGGGGAAAGGAGATGCACAGGTACTCTGACGTTTATCACGTTCCACAGGCCCTAAAGAGTGCAGGTTAGTCAAGAGAGAAGTAGAACTGAAAATAAAAGAGAATCCACAAAATACAGGCAAGCGCCCTTCTTGCTCCTTCTCCATCTCTCCACCCCACTCCAAAGCCCTTATTAAAATAAATAAGGAACAAGTGATTTTTGATCTTTCCAATAGCGTGTCTTTTAACGATCTGAGAAATCATCTGCTAGCAATGGGCCTTTTATTTAAAGAGGGAGGGAAAGTGGGAGGGAGAGAGAGAGGGACTCAGAGGCATCACCAACGAAAGAGAATTATTTTAAAGGCTGAGCACTTTGTCTAGAACCTGGAATGTAATGGAAACTAGACAAGCGGAGGGCATCACTAGAAATGTCGCGTCGCTGTGGACCCAGGCAGTGCGGGACAGTGAGAGGAACAACACGACAGCTCTGTCTCTCTAACCGCTATCTCTTTCCTGTTTTATTTGCTGTGAATGGCAGTGCATTCCCATTATATTGTCTTTGTAGCCTCTGAGTGAAATCTTATTTTTTTCCTTATTAACAGACTTAATTAGTACAGGTATGTTTGTACAGCTATTAAGATAGAACACCGTACTGAAATAAAAATTTTGCCTGGTATTCTTGGCTATCTTGTTATTTTCCTATTAACTTAAAAGAGAATATTGGCATAAGGGAAGTATCATGACTCCATAGGATACTGAACAGACATTAATTGTCTTCTTAATTAAAAATGGTCCTGGGTTCCTCCTTGGTTTTAGATTAAAGACTTGTGAAATTTTTCTCAAGTGTATAAGGGAGATATATTTTTTTTATTCACTACCTACTTTTCATTTTATGAAGAAAAGTAGCACAGTGAATATTTTCAACTTTCTTGGATATAAGAAATCTAGATTTTTCTCCAATATTTACTCTTTATATCTTTACAGCCCACACTTCTACGATAGTCACCGGGTATTTCCATGCAGCAGGTTCAGACCGATTTATTTCCTGCCATGGCTACACCGATATCTTTACCTACCGCCACCATTTGCTTGTCTTTCCTCAGATATTGCCTGAGAAATAACCTTCTCTAGCACTGCAGAAACTCTCTGCCGCCGAGCTCAGCAGTGACAGTGTCATCAGTGCTAAGTTTCTGCCTTTGGAGTTTTTGCTGAAGATTTCTACTCCTGCCCATCTGCTAGCAATGATGGGCCTTTTATTTAGAGAGAGAGAGAGAGAGAGAGAGAGAGAGACTCAGAGGCAGTACCAATGAAAGAGAATTAGCTAGAAACTGCTTATGATAGAAACTGCCCAGATTTTGAGAAACAAGAGAAGAGCGTTATTAAGATCTTCTTCATGCGCATCTTCAGCGCTACCTAGGTGTTAGAATTACGAGCCTCTACTTCTTGTTAAAGTTATGGTGTGGGCTTGGAACAGCGATCGTCTCAAATACCCCTGGATCCTCTCTTTGGGTACTGCTCTTCTTTGTCAATGCCATTAACAGTTTAGGGGACCACAGGGACTGTAGATTGTGCTGCAGAGCATGAGATTCGTGTGACAATGACATTTTCTGTGAGAGTTCTGCACAGCTGTGCTGCTGCTAGCTTTCAGCGAAAGTCTTTTCTTTGAAAAGTCTCAGCAAATTAAAGCTTCGCACAATTTCTGCTTTTATATCCATGTTATGTGGGGTCATAACAGTAATTCTGGGGCCCTGGCTGGAGCACCCCACAGCTAATAACATAATTTTGCTCACAGCCACACACAAACGTAACATAAGATTTTTGTTTGAAAGCATAGGCCAGAATATGTCTCGTAGCTACAATACATCAAAAAAGCAGAGATTCACTCCCAGCCTGAGTTGGGGCCCCCTCACTGTTCATTTTAGGGGACCCAAAGGCGGGCTTCCTCGGAGGGCCGGCCAGTTGCTGCTGGGACAATGCGTGGCACCAAGGCACCACTGAGGTTATTTTGGAGCACTTTTCTTCCTTAGTTCCTACAATAGCTGGAATCTGATAATTTAGCATTAAGCCTCTTTCCACTGTATGGAACTGTAATATGGTGATTTAGCCAAAGCGCCTGTTCATTGTCCCAAAGGCCCTGTGATCTATTATGCTGTAATGTATTTTTTAAAAAAAAAAAGTAGAAGAGGAAAGAAAGAGAAGAATATGAGGAAAACATATAAACCAGCTAATTATTTAGAACATTAAAAGCTGCTTGGAAAGAGCTGTTATTTATTGGCATTTTTTTATGAATCAATACAGATACAGGAATCGACTGCAAAAGCCGCTGGGTGCATTCACATAATGAAAGCCCAATTAATATCCGCAAGCGCCCGCACTGCCGGCGCAGGGAGCTGGAAGGACAATCGCCGGCTTCGGCAGCCAAGCGACAGCTGCAGGGCCCTGATAGAGAGCCGTCTCAAAGCCCGGCCCCACCCCCGGCCGCCTGAGCCCTCCTTCCTATCCAGCCTGAGCGGAGGCTAGGCCTGCAGGAACAGAGGGGACCCCAGAAGCCAGCCGTGGCTACCTGTGATGTCACCCAAGGCGGCATTCTGGGATGCTATTTGGGTGGCCAAAAATGGCAAAAGCGTCTGGGAGGAGACAGAGGACGGCACAGGGACGCTCTGCCAGGCAAACAGTGTGGCCAGGGGGCGGGCCACTGGAGTCCCGGCTCGGTGGCAGCGGAGGTCCCAGCACTGAGATGTGGGCGGGCTTGCATTGCGGTTTTATTTCTGTGTGGATTAAGGGAGCTTTACATTCAGTGGGCTCACGAGAGGACCTTGTGGCTTCGTGGGCCATGGGCCTGTGTCGTTGCATGCGCCTGACTCGAAGCCCGTGCGACTCCTCGGAGGCAGTTAGGGCCCTGTCGGCCGGGTCCTCTGCTTGCAAGGCCTGCTGGCTTTCAGTGGGATCCCGACCCTCCTCCTGAAGAGGTAGCTCCCCCGATTCGTTTCCATTGTGTTCCACTGCAAAACCTCCAAACAGGAGTCAGACTCTGACGGGACTGAGGACCAGTGTGCTCGGATCGGGTTGCTCACGACTGCTGCTCCGGAGTCCTGCCCTGAGCACCGCTGGGGCGGCACACCGCGTGAGGCTCAACCCGGTGCTGCCTGCCAGCCGGAGCCGTGGCGCAGGCCCACAGAGCCGGCACTCAGGGAAACTGAGGCAGGGGATCTCAAGTTTGCATCCAGCCTGGGCAACTTAGCAACCTAGCAGGACTCTACCTCCAAATTAAACAATGAAATGAAAAGTGCTGGGGCTGGATATGAGGGTGAAAGGCCTGGCTTCCATCCCCAGCGCCACACAGGCAAAAAGTAGAAAAACAGAAACGCATTTTCTTGAGTGCTTTTTGGTTTTGTTTGTTTAATGTATTTGGTACAGGGTCTCACTATGCAGCTCGGACTCGTAGTGATCTTCCTGTTTCAGCTTCCCCAGCACTGGGATTACAGGACTGCGCCACCAGGCCGGGTCTCT
This sequence comes from Octomys mimax, assembly GCA_002564305.1. NCBI lineage: Eukaryota > Metazoa > Chordata > Mammalia > Rodentia > Octodontidae > Octomys > Octomys mimax. The sequence continues at coordinate 13,260 of NDGM011078736.1, forward strand.
GTAGCCGGCTCTGCTCTCCCAAGGCCCGGGCCGGCGGGGCCTGTGGGGCCTGTGATGCTTAGCATGCTGAGCTATCTCACCAGCCCCAGAAATACATTTTGAAGCCTGACATGGTGGCCCACACAACCTCATCACTTGGGAGGCTGAGGCAGGAGTACCATTGTGAGTTCCAGACCAGCCTGGTTTACATAGTGAGTTCAAGGTCAGCCTGAACCATGTAGAAGGACCCTGTTGCAATCAATCAATCAATCAATCAATCAATCATACTGTCAGGCTATCTTCCAACACTCACTGCTGGGCGACCAGGAGGAGCGCTTCGTTGGCCTAATTGAATAGATCATTCCAGAGAAATGGACCAGATCCACTGCTCTCCTGGTGGTGCTTGTCACGTTGCATTTGTACTAATTTGTTTGGTTTTTCTCTACAACTGGATGAGGAGCTCTTTGAGGGCAGGGCTTCTTACCTGCTCTGCTTCTGCATTGCCCAGCGCAATGCCCGGCACGTGGTGGCTAGCAGTAAATATTCATCAAAGCAGTATGGCCAGGTAAGCAGTGGACAGCTGGAGAGCTAGAGAGCTGGATAATAAAAGTTTTATGTCAGTTATTTGTATATTTTTCAACCAGCAGCTCAACCACAAAACTCCCTTCTATGGTGAAAGAAAATGGAAGAAATTGAGTTTAACTATTTATTTGTTCATTTGCCAAAAGTAGTATGGCTATCACTAATAAAAAATAAAAAGCAAAGATGACTAAATCTGATAAATGAAAGAGAATGATAAGTACACAAAGACTGATGAAGGAAAAAAGGGCAACTATTGGAGGTTTTGATGGGGGGTGAGACAGGGTCTTACTATGTAGTTCAGGTTAGTCCTGAACTCACTGTGTAGCCCAGGCAGGTGTTGAACTCACAGCAATCCTCCTGCCTCAGCCTCCCAAGTGCTGGGATTACAGACAAGGCTTTGATTTTATTTATTATCAATTCTTGGGTTTGTCCCTGAAGGCAACTCAGCCTCCCCAGTTCTGGAGCTAGCTTCCAAGTGAGATGCACCCTCTTAGTCGGCAGGCATGCTTGAGTGCTTTGGTTACTTTTGTGGATGACAGCCAAGTTAGCATCACTTCAATAAATGTTTACCCGCAACACTAGGTGTGGTTGACTCAGTGTTAGATGTGGGAAGGTTACCAGGTGGAGCAGCAGCTGGCTTCACCCAGGAAAGCTTGAAAAACCCAGAGAGATTACACAGAATGCTTACAAATACCTTCAGCACAGGGAGGCTGTGACCCCAGTGCTCAAAAACAAATCTGAATCAAGTTCCCAGAGGAGAAAGACATGAGAACTTGGAAGTCAAGTGGGAAGCGGGGTCAAAGAGGATTAAGGAAGAAACTAGAGGAGGTGAAAGGAGAGTAGAAATATGCTGGGGAGAAGCAGACATGGTGCAGGCCTCTACTGAAGCCACATTCTGCTGCCCACTGTGTGATGCTCAGGATGCCGGAGGGGCCTGCAGCACCCTTTGCACGAAATGACTGCACGTTAGATGTGTTGGATAAGAAGGCAGAGTTGGAAGAAAGTTATTAGAAGGAACATTGCCCAGCTCTCTGCAGAAGTGTGAGAAAGCTTAATAATCCAGAAGCATGATCCAACTCCTTACTTAGATCCAATTCATTACTTACATCTCGAATGTAGGATAATGCTATAAAAAAAAAAAAAAGTGATGGGAAGACTTGCCTAGCAAAGATAAAAAGGCTAAAATTTCCAAAATGACTGGTTTGAAAAGAAGACATGAATTAATGCTTGAGCTAGTGTTATCAGATCTCTCTTAATGCTCCCCCAAATAATATCGAGTCTACTTCTGAAGTAGATTGCTAAGCAGCATGTAAATTAACCTTCATTAATAAAACTAGCCAATAATACTTACCCAATATTAATATGTCCACTGCACCAGGCACTGTGACAGATGCTAATAATTCATATTCAATTTAATCCTTACAATCTCTCAATGAGAGAACTCTTACTCAATAGCTATAGACTGACAAGTTGCAAAAATAAGGGAAGTATTCTCAGTTTTCCACCCAGCTTCCCTATTATTGATATCTTACCTTAGTGTGGTTCGGTTTCTTCACAGTTCATGGACCAATCTTGATACATAGTTATTAACCAAAGGCTGTGTTTCACTCAAGTTTTCTTGCTTTTTGCCATAATCACTTTTCTGTCCCAGAATCCTACCTGGAATGCCCCCTCACAAGCAGATGTCGTGTCTCTACATTATGTGGGCTGAGGAAGTTTCTCAGATTTTCCCAGTTCTTGGAAGTTTTTTATTTTATTTTATTTTTTATTAATTTTATTGAGAAACAAATATAAATGAGACAGTTTCAAAACAGGTTAGTAGGACAGTTACAATAATTAATACATTGCATGTAGTTGTCTTTGTAGTGGTTATTCAGAGGACAAGATGCAGACATGATATCTTGTCTAAATACTATCAGCACAAACGTTTCTTCTCATTGAACTAAGAGAAAGTAGCTGTATATCTATCCTAATTATTTCATATTTACAGATATATATATATATATACATTTATATATATAGACATAGACGTAGATATGGATATATTTCACTATGAAATGGTCCTTCATTTATATCCCCCTAGAATAGCAAAGGCAATCCTGGGCAACAAAGACAAGGCAGGAGGCATTATAATTCCTGACTTGAAATTATACTACAAAGCTACTGTGATAAAATCAGCACGGTATTTGGCAAAAAACCCCTGAGGATCAATGGAATAGATTAGAAGATGCAGAAACCTCTATGAACACACTCAGCCACCTGATCTTCAACAAAGAGGCCAAACATGCTTACTGGAAGGAAGATAGCCTCTTTAACAAATGGTGCTGGAAAAACTGGCTCTCTACATGCTGAAAACTAAAACTTGATCCAGGCCTATCACCATGCACTAAGCTAAAGTCTTGAAAGTTTTGAGTGGGATTGACCAGCTATTTTATGCATTGCCCTCTCGGTTTGGCATTCTCTTATGATGGGACCAGGTGGTGGATTCTTTGAGAAGAGCATGGAGGTGAATTGCCACTCTCATCCCACAAAGGGTACCTACTGTCAATGTCATTTACCTACAGTTAGATCAGACTGGGATACATGGCTCGTGTGTGCTTATCGGCGTTCTTCACCGAGCAATTACCCTCCCTCTACAATACTGGACCTTGGGAAAGGAAGTCACTATGCACAGCCTATGCCTACGGAGGAGGCCATATGCCCCACTGCTTCAAGGGGAGGTAGACACGTACATCACTCAAGGTTATTCTGAATGTGAGATTTGTCTCTAGTCTCTCATTTTTAAAAATTTGTTTAATCATTTCTTTGTATATATATGGACCTAAAGATATTTATTTTCTACTTTTAGTTGTCATCAAAAGTCTTAATCTGTTTAGGCTCTGTAAGAGAACACCATGGACTATGTGGAATATAAACAAGAGAAATTTATTCTATTTGTCAGAGTACGGGAGAGTGGAAATTCTAAGATCCAGGTGCCGGCAGATTTCTAGCCTTCTGGTTTATAGAAGGCCCTTTTCTTACTGGGTTCTCACCTGGTAGAAGACCGGAAGCACTTCTATGTCTCTGTTACAGGAGCACTAACCCTGTTCATCAGAGCTCCACCCTCCTGGCTTTGTCACCTCCTAAAACTCCACCCACAAATCCTATCATATTGGAGACTAGGTACGAATTCCAGGGGAACACAAAAATTTAGTCAGCCTACTGCATCTGATACCACATTACTTATGTCTTCATCACATTACAGTAGTTTTGGCCATTGGAAGCAGTTTTCATTGGTGCATAATACTCTCCACTTTTTGTTTGTTTCTTCTTTGTTGTTGTTGTTTGTTTGAGAACTTCCTTATTTTCAGGCCTTTCAGGTACTTCAAGCTCCTCTTTAAGCCCAGTGTTAGAGTTCACCCTTTCTCCAGACAAATTGGGTGTGGAAGTCCCAGTTCAAATTCGCCACTTGTACATGAGGAAACTGGAGCTTCAAATGGCTAAGCGATCTACTGGAGGTCCTGCTTTACAAAACTGCAGAGTCCAGGTGGAAATCATGTCTGTCTTTCCTTGCAATCATGGCATGAGATTTCTTAACCTTTTTACCCTGTGTGGGGTGCCAGTCCTGCAGTTATCCCTCGGTGGTGTCTAGAGTCTTCCTGGCTGACCTCTACTGCAGCTCAGCCTCTCTTTTCTTACTGTCCCTGAGATCCGCTTTTGGTAGTGTTTGTTCAGCACAGTGGCACATTAGTGGTTCTAATCTAAAATAAGTATCCCCAGAGGTAGAGCGGAGGGTCTGAAAGTGATTTTTCCATGTTTTGAGAAATCTAATGGAAATCATATGTTTACCCACGACACAACTGCCCAGGCGAAGGAGACTGTCATGTTTCTTTGATTCTGTTTCAGCTCAGTGTGACTGGCCGCAATAGTGACTTCAAACAATTAGGAGGTCTGATTGGTTGATGATGACGTCATAGGAATGTCTGGAGTTGGAAAGGTTAATAAAGAGTAAGAGCATTGGGAAGGCCACATTCAGTGCTGTTCCACTGGCGATCCCACTCGGATTGAAGTGGAGCCATTGTGAGAGCTGTCTGCGTCTGTGGCAGGGAAAGAGTAACTTTTTGGAGATGAAGTAGACATCTATATGTTTGGTTTATGTTTTACCAATTTACTGTAATGTTTTAATGTTCAAAATTCTGGTCCAAGTTACTTTTAATTTCTGCTTCATTTTAGATGCCTGCTTAAAATATTGGAAATGTACACATTGGAATGATTTTTTTTTTTGTATTCTGTTTTCTGAAGGAAAAATCTATATCAGTGTAGATAAGCATATGGATCTATTTAATACGTTCAAAAGCAATGCATATGAATGACTCAGAGCTTAAGCGTGTCGAGCTTGGATGAATTGCCTGCCAGGATGGACTCAGAAAGGTGGGAGGGGAGGGTGGGGGACTAAGAGCTGTTTAAATGAGACAAGAGAAAGATGCGATGCTCAAAAAAGGGACAGTGAGCACCAGAAAAGGTAAGTGGTTTCCATGCGGCAAGAAGTTCTCGTGAATATTGGTAGTGCTCAGCATCTTCTTTGTCATGCAATTGTATTCATGAAACCATATGAGAAAACAGTACAATTACAAGGTTTAGAGAAAGAAAATATTATTGGAAAGAAACACTGAGATCATCTATTCAGCAAGGCTCAACCCTGACCTATACGACAAAATCACTGGAAAGTTTTTAAACAATATTGATGCCCTCAAATATGATTTTTGGAATTCTAGTTTACATCCAAGCTTGAAACCATTGCTCTCCTTGTTCAGATTTTTGCTTCTTGTATCATGAGATATTTCAAATGCATAGAAAGTATAGTCAAAATATATGACACATCTATATATTTACTATCCAGATTTAACTTGTAAACTTACTGTCACATTTGTTTTATTTATTTTAAGAAATATAAGGCCACAAATGTTCTTCAATTTCCCTCACCCTTCATCAAATCCCACTGTCCTCACTCCTTGTGATGTCCTTTTTATTTATATTTTTATAGCTTTGACAACACATGGGTGTGCATGGTTTTGTTGGTTTGAAAAATTTGCATACATTATCTTGTGCCAGGAAGTGATTTGAGTTGATCCCCCAAAGGTTCATGTTTGGGGAATTTGTCCCAAGGGTTGTGCACTGGGAAGTAGCACGGAAACTTGGAGGTGTGGAGTTTAGTAAGAGGCACTTAGGTCAGTTGGGGTGTGCCTCAGGCTTTCAGTTTCCTAAATTTTGAAATAAATCTTCTTATAGAGCTAGCTTGCCTCAGTCATTTCAGTATAATAACAGAAAATAAATTAATACACATGGAATTACAGCATGTGTATCATTTTGTGTTTGCTGTTCTAATTCAACAGACAGTTTGAACTTCGTTTCTATAATTCACGTTCATTTTTAAATTTTGGATCGACTTATAAGAAAGGCACATATGCACATATTTATGTGATATTTTGATGTCTATGCACTGTACAGTGATCAGTTCAAGGCAACTAGCACAGCCATTGCATTTACTGTTTGTGTTGATGAGATCACGAAATTACAGTTGGGAAGAGTAGCTTCTGCTCCAGTGGACAGCTGGGTGACTAAAACTCACAATGATGTCCACATTTCAAAAAAGCTAGACTATTTAAGCTCATCGTTTCTAGCTGTGCTGTGGGTCTCACTCTCTAATTGAATTTATTTTTGCATTTCGCTAATGAAGAGTCTAAGTTACTTGTTTACTTGCCACTTTTCCTGCTATCATAAAAATGCTACGGTGTGGGTTTTTGTAGCTATCTCCTTAAACACAGAAACAGCTTGTGGGAGGCCAAGCTTCTAGGAGCAACGCCTCAGGGCTGTGCAGACCGTCCGGAGCCTCTCAGCCCCTGGGAGGGCAGGTGAGATCTGAGGGCCCCCACGGGTCCCTTCCACCAGGAGCTGCCTTCTCAGGTCTACCCCAGTGTCATGTGCAGTTATCATTCCCCATCGTAGCTCAGTGAGAAGGGAGCTGCCCAAGCAAGCAGTCCTCGGAGGGGTCACCGTGCACTGTGGAGTCCGCACATGGTTCACTCTAATTCTCGCTAATTCAGCCTTGAAATAATTGTATCAATCCATATGACCATTTTGCCAGACTTGAAATTTTTTTGCCAGTCTGATAGATGTGAAGTGATATCTTATTTTAATTAGCATTTTTAAAATAAATCAGAAAGCCTTTTAGTGTTTATTGGCATATGTTTGTAGTTTGTGAATCCTCAGTTTCTATCCTTTGCTCATTTTTTTGTTCAGTTGTTTTTTGCCCCTTACAGATTTGTAGTGACTGCCTGCGTGCTGGATATTATTACTTTGTTGGCTATACGCCTTATAAAGATGTTGCTCCAGTCTCTGCTTTATGCTTTAATCTTACTTTAGGGTCATTTACGCATTAAGAGATTTTGTGTTTCAGTTTATATTTCAAGTGAAGAAACTGAAGCTCGGAGTTGTAGAGTAGTATTACAACACCAAATGCCCTCACCTGCGTGTCATTCTGCAGCCATGCAGCCAGGCTGAGCAGAGTGTGGATGTGAATCCAAGGCTTCTACACCTTTTTCTCCTAGCTACTGGCAAAATATGCTTTCAAAAATAATTTTCTTAGCCAGGAGTGGTGGTATATGCCTAGAACTCCAGCACTTGGGAGGCTTAAGCAAGAGGATCACTGTGAGGCCAACCTGGGCTACACAGTAAGTTCAAAGCTAGTCTGAGGGCCGGCCAGATAGCTCAGCACACTAAAGTGCCTGCTTAGGCAGAGCACAGGCACTAGGTTTTGATCCCCAGCATCCTGTGTTGGCCCTGCCCCCGGGGCACACTGAGATGGTGACTGAGACTAGGTGTGGTGGCATGCACCTGTAATCCCAGTGCTTGGGAGGCTGCAAACAGGAGGATCGTTATGAATTTGATCTGTGGTAGTGAGACCTTGTAGACCCTGTACTAAAACAGAATAAAACAAAACAGAACAAAAGCTAGCCTGATTTACATAGCAAGAATCTGTCTCATAATAATAATAATAAATTTTCTTACACTAATTAAATGGTTACCTGATTAATCTGAAATGTGTCATATATCTATTTATATTATTCCCAAATCTACCAAAATCCCACACAACTTCCCTGAGTATGCTTTTTGGAAACTTAATTCTTAAAAAGTATTCTTTTTCAGTATTCTCTGGTCATTTTTAATTTCTTCCCTTTTTCTAAAATTTCAGACTTTATTGTTTGATATTAAAAAATTCTATTACATAGATCCTTCAATTAAAACAGTAAATGACTTTTATTTAGGATTTTCTGGAAATTTTCTAGAATTGTATTTGTATAGAACCCCTCTTTCCTAATAACATTCCAAGGAATTCTGTAGAACAAATTTGATAATATCTAAGCTTTAAACCATTCCTGTCAAATCTACAAAACTGCTGTATTCTGTGCCTGTACTTTTCTATAGAGCCTAGTAATGCATGAAAATGAAAATACTTATGCCCATTATACTGAATTTTAAGCACCCGGGTAAAGAGATTCAATTAGCTTACAGCAGTAATGATAAAGCTAATTTTGTTCCCTAATGGAGTCTTATGAATTACTCTAGAAGATATATAATGAAACTACTCCCCTAGGCTTTATGTGTGCCTCTGTTAAATAATATGAAAATTATTGCATCATGTGGGATTGTGGTTGTTGATTTTTGAGTCCTATAGGACAAGGAAACGTTTATCACTCTTCTAAGAAATTAGAGTCCTAAGGCAGAAGTTGGATCTTTGCTCCAAATGAAGTTTCTTTCTGGACTTAGTTCTGTTGAGTTGAGAGTGTTTCACAGTCGTTGAGTTGAGAGTGTTTCACAGTCAACAGCACAAGCACAAATGCTCTTAAGCATACTGACATCTAGCAAGTCAGCTGAAGGCTTGGGTCTTCACATTTGGGAGAGTACATTGTCTTTATGAGTCAGAAGAAGAAATTTTTTACTATATATATTTCTTGATGATTAAATTTTTTAACTTGTATGCATACCTATTTAATGTCTTAGCCAATAAAGTTAATAATGAATGGCTAGCTTTCATCTCATGAATCAGCACATGTTTATCAAGATCTCACACCATCTCTTTGACAACCAAAAGAGTAGCAAATATCTTGGGGGAACTGATTATTATAACCCTACGGGGAAATCACAGGATTCAAATTTTTACACACAGAATATTCTAGGTATATAAGTTGTAAATATAAGAAAGATGGCAGGAAGAGCATGCACTCAACTGTTTGCTGTAGTGTCCTTTAAGTTGCTAGGAATAGGGATGGGTTCTTTCCCTCTTACCATTTTACAACTTCTGTATTATTCATACTAGTATATACTACTTTTAAGATAACTTTTTGAGGGCCAGCCAAATAGCTCAGCAGATTAAAGCACCTGCAAGCAGGTGCAGGGGCAGGGGGTTCAATCCCCTGTCCTGCCATGCCGGCCCCACTCCCAGGACATGCTGAGATGGCAATTGAGACTGGACATGGTGGTGCCTGCCTATAATCCCTCCCCTTGGGAGGCTATAAACAGGAGGATCACTATGAGTCCAGTCTAGTAGTGAGACCCTTCCCTAAAATACAATTTTATATATATATATATATATATATATATATATATATATAT
>NDGM011078760.1:0-11746 GCA_002564305.1 Octomys mimax
GATGGCTCAGTGGAATAAGCACTTCCCTGGCAAGCACAAGGGCCTGAGTTCAATCCCTGGTTTGCAAAAAAAAAAAAAAAAAAAAAAAGAAAAAAAATCTATATAATAATGATAATATGTTACAATTTTTAGATGAGAATTATTTTACCAAGTACTTTACTTTTCTAATTAGACTTCTATCAGAAAATGCTAAGATAGTTGATATCCCACATTGTTTACAGTAGGTTTTTTAAAAATGTATTTGGTTGTTACAGGTTCTCCTTATGCAGCTTGGACTCATAATGATTCTCCTGTTTTTCAGCCTCCCCAGCATGAGATTATAGTTGTGCACCACTGTGATTGAACTCTGTGGCCTGCTCAGCCAGCTCTAGGGGTGGGGTAGCACAGCATGTGCCATGGATCGAACCATGGTCCCTGCACTTGCCTAAGCTTGCCTAAGTAGGCACTTTAGTCCACTGACCTATTTCGCCATCCCTACAGTAGATTTTAATACAAGCTTTATAATCTTTTAAAAAACTCATCTTTACTTCTTCCCAGATAGACACTGTGTAGTATGCCAGTATAACAGTTAAATTTGGCTTTGATATTTTAATTCTTCACTTTCATTATTTAATGTAATTCTATTACAGTAAGTCACTGACTTATAAACATTTGAGTTGTGAACTTGCATAGATATCAATAGACCTTGTGTTTGACTTTCTTATGCTTTACTTGTATATTGTGTTAAAAGTGTAGAAAATTCACTTTATCAGACTTATGAATGAATCCAACTATGAATGTAAGTTGAGGACTTACTGTATTAAAAATGTTAAGCTCCAATATGCAATGTATTAATTGTTATAGCTTTGTTACTAACCTATTTTGAAACTATTTTTTTCTCTTTAAAATAAAAAAAAATTAAGCTCATGGGTTTCTGAATAACAGTAATTTCTCAAAATAGCTGTACTTGTTTTTAAAATTTTTAGATCTGGAGACTTATGAGGCTGTGTGAACATGAGCAAATCGCCTAAACTTTATAAGTCTCAGTTTCTTGATATATAAAAGAGGGGGAAAATAATAATTTTTTTAATTACAAGAGCAGGGTAGCATTGTAAAAGTAGGAAGCTGATTATTAGTGGCTTACATGATGTCTTGGTTACTGTCTTGTTGCCAGGACAAAATACCTAACACTAACAAGATAAAGAAGAAAAGGTTTATCTTCACGCACAGTTTGTAGAGGTTTCAGTCCACAACTAATTCCAAGACAGGGTGGAATGGCATAGGGGCATGGTAGAAGAGAAACACTCTATGGCAGGCCAGGCTGAAGTCAGAAACTCTGCTTTCCAACTTTCCCTTTGTATTCCATATAGGCTGAAATGTATTGGTTGGTGCCACCTACATCCAGAGTATACAGCTTCCTAAGAATCACACCCAGAACTTTGCCAAACCAATCAGTGGATTATTGCAATTATCATACATTCTTAATCCATATTCACACATCTTAGGTCTAGCCACCTCCAAAAATCCTCACTGATGCATGCATGAAGCTTTGGGAGGATATCTAAATACAAGCCATGACACATGAATAATGTCTTTGTCTTGATAAAAAGGAAGTCTAGTTAATAAAGATGAGTTTAGAAAGTCTTTAGGTTATTCCCGTTTTTTTGGTGTCGTATCCTTAGTGTTTAGTTTTTTCCCTTTACTTCTTGACACATGACTACAAAATAAATAATATAACTAGGGCTTTATATGTATGCTTGATGTGTAAAAAATAGGAAGGAGTAAAATAAATGGGAAAGATTGGTTGTGTATCAATGAGGTTCTGATTTTTCATTTGGCAGAGAAGGTGACCCTCGGGATGTCTTTCTGTAACTCAGTCAGAACAATGTTACATGGACACTCTGCTTTAAGGAAAGTTAGGAAATTGTGTAGTATAGGTTTCAATCTCTATACTAGAGGAAATCAAGGAAAAGGAATTGTGTTTGGCTTTGGATCAGCCAGTCAACAGTATCTGTGATATCCTTTAATAGGTGTATTGGAAAGATTCAATGAGATACACTATTTAAAAAGTTGTGTATAGTTATATGTGGCTTAAATAATAAGTGATTCATTCCTGTCTCCTGACAGTTTTGAAAACGAGCATGTGTATCATTGAATTAATTAATTCTTTCTTTCTTTTGAATTTTTTTGTTTTAATTTGTAAAATGAACATTTTTCTGCTTTTGGGAAACATGTTAAATAATTATTTCTTTTTGAGGAAGCCTGTTTTAGAGAAAGTATATCTTCTTTGACTGAAAAATCATACTGAAGTTTGAAAAACAGCATGTTGTTAATAGGAAAATAATTAAGGAAGAGGCAAATGTGCAAGTAACTCTAGGTCTCTTTCAGTTGAGTTCATTGACTCACATTTTTTTTTTTCTGTATCTACTTTTTTTTTATTTGGTACAAGGTCTACAGGGTCTCACTATGGAGATCAGACTGGTAGTGATTCTCCTGTTTTCAGCCTGCCAAGTGCTGGGATTACAGGTGCACGCCACCACACCCAGGCTTAATAGCTGTCTCAGCGTGCCCCAGGTGCAGGGCCAGCATGGCACACCAGAGATCAAACTCCAGCTGCTGTGCTTTGCCTAAGCAGGTGCTTTAGTTCTTTGAGCTGTCAGGCCTGCTGTGGATTCATAGTTTTTATTGGGCTAGAATGAAGTTATCTCTGTAGAGGTATATGAAAATTAAGAAGTCTTGACCAAGTTACCACTTGGCTGGTAACCATAACTTGGATGGAGTTCTGTCTGGGAGATTAATTTGAAAGTAGGCCAAGTATTTGGAATGCACATAATGGTCCTATCACCTGGTTCTACAACATGAGATAGAGGAAATTATCTTCATAATCACTAGTTTTCAAAGTTACATTATTATTCCCCCTGGAAAATAATAAAAAAGATTGAGAAAAGGCCACAGAAATAAGGGTAGAAGTAAGAAGAATTTGTGAATAAAATCTTTAATGAGGTTAGTGAGACAGAGGAACAGGGAAATCTTCAAAGAATTTGGAAATAACTAGAGAAACTTGCAGGATGTGTCACAGGGTTAGAGTCTCTTAAGGATTATTACTTCTGCATCTCTTCAATTGGATGAAAATGCTGGTGGTTTATAAAATTTGTCATTTTGAATGAAATAAGACTATGGTATGTTTTTTATTTTTTATTTTTTTTTCCTGCCTGCCTTTTTTCCCTTCTTTCTTCTTCTTCTTCTTCTTCTTCTTCTTTTTTTTTTTTGTAGACATTGTTCGAAGTGATGTTGCCTTGGATAAGCAGAAAGGCTGCAAGATTGCTCAACACCCTGATATAATGTTGGAGCTTCAAAGAGAGAAGGCAACTCAGATGCATCTGGTTCTTCTAAAGGAGCAATTCTCTAACACTTACAGTAATCTCATATTAACAGGTAAGGCTACTGGAGTTGGCTAGAATCCTGGAGCATTATTTCAGTGACCTTTGTTAGATAACAAGTTGATGCTTCAGGGACACTAATGTGGATTTCAGATGACCGCACATGTCTGTCTTTACCCATTATATCACATTTTTAATTAGGACTCTTGTTTTTCTATAACAAATATTTCTTATAGTTTACAGATGTATTTTGGCTCAAACTTATAGGGAATTCAGCATATTTTCTCGAAAGAAAGAACCAATGAGAACCCAATGAAACTTTGTAAAAAAAAGTATGACTTTCTAGATGTGTGCCAGAAGATTTGAAAGAGTACCTAAATTTGGTATCTTAAGAAGCAGATATTTTCTTTTGTCTTTGTATGTCCCTTCTATGAACCTAGCGAATATAAAGAAATATAAAAGAGATACTGATATTCAGAAGATCTGAGACTGTTCTATTCTTGATGGTGTCTGAAAATATCTGAGAATTTGATTTTCTTTTAAGAGTACAGAGACTGTGAGACAGCTACATATTCCCTTATATCTGTAGTTCCATGAAGAAAGCAAATGTGTGTCAGAGCTACAAATAGATACAACTTTTTGTAGGGCTGGCTGCAAACTGCTGGTAAAGGGCATACAAGTCACATTCATTTGTTAAGTTTTGGAATAGGCTGTGTATAGTCACGAACTCTAGTGTGAGAAGCAGTTAGAATTTGAGATACCCTGAGAAGAGCAGTCTAGGTTACTTCTACTTTCTCAAGAGCATGCAAGGCGTATCTATTTATTGATCTGAATGCACTTTAACAAGTTAGAAGTGTGTGCTTTCCCTTGTTTATGAATATTAAAAAACAAAAGGATGCAGATCTGACAGGCTTTGAGCATCTCATAGAGCTTTTATGTACTCCAAGTTAGAAGAATTTTTAAGTTTGTAAATAGGCTCTTTGTTATTTCACCAGGAATTGTTGAGTGGCAACCAATTTGTTTTGTTTTTCAGAGAGCATAAGATTTTATCCACTTTTCCTTTTTTTGTTGTTTGTTTTATTTTGTTGTTTTGGAGACAGGGTCTCACTCTGTAGTTCAGGCTGGCCTTGAACTCACAGCCATTTTCCTGCCTCAAGCTTCCTTGTGCTGGTGTTACAGGTATACACCATCATGCCTAGCTCCACTTTTCATTTTGAACCTGGTGCAAAACCCAAGGACATGAGAAAAAAAGCCAGGTTTAAAGTGGCTTTGGTGAAAAGAAAAGAAGATTATGGATTTTATAAACATTTATCCTGCTTTTTGCTGTTTGCTAAGTCATTAAGCAGGGAACAATTAAAAGTAACTTATGCCAGTGGATGTATGTCCCCAGTGCAGTTAGTGAAACTGAGTTTAAGTGTTTGGAAGAATATAATTTTTTCTCTAAGTTTCTTCAGTCTTTTTTTTTTTTTTGGTGGAACCGGGGATTGAACTCAGGCCCTTGCGCTTGCCAGAGAAGTGCTTATTCCACTGAGCCATCTCCCAGGCCCCTGTTTCTTCAGTCTTAAAGAAATCTATATTTATATCAATCTATCTGTATCTATATATTATCTATATCTATATCTGCCTATACACCTTTCCAATTAAGAATTAAATATGTTGTTCTACTCTTATTTTAATATTTTTAGGCATATATTATTACCCTTTGTTCTTTAACATAACATAGAAAAGCCTTAGGGTAATTCTAACCCTAAACTAGATTCGTATTGTGGCTTGAAGGCATATTATCTTTGGAAACGCAAGTATTCTATTGAGTTCAATGGAATCTTTTCCAATTCTCAGTAACATAATCCCTTTGGATGTTTATTCACAGCTCAAAATGTTGGAATCAACATTGTCAACTTTTACCCTGACAACTTGCTTACTTTCTACTAAACAAACTTACCCTAGAGAAGAGCCTTTTTCCTGCTCTCACTTCTCTCAAGCTGCTTCAAAGAGTTCTCAGGCATTTTCCACATTTTTCATTCAAATGCCTGTGCAGAGGTGGTACCTTGCAGCACACAGAGCATTTGGTGTGCTGTGGCTTGTTTACATGAAAGTTCAAAAAGTTTTGGTTCCAGGTGTTGGGAAGAGATGGCATCATTTCAGTTTAGCACCAATGACTAAACTATTTTAATGTCCTTTAACTAAGCCTTTGATTTTACACAGTGTGGTTTTCTAATTGTTATGAAGTTTAATCCTTGATTTCTTGTATAAATCTTGAGAACATGGTCTCCAGACAGCTAAACATAATATTTAAACATAACTAAACTAAGTTTTGTAAATATTTCCCTTTTCAGTGATGAATGTATGTTGGTAAGGAGGGTGAGGTTGAAGGAGCAGAGACCTTTCCAATGAAGTGACTTTCTTTACCAGTACATTCAGAACACCTACTCTCGTAATTTCTGGTTGGTGATACTCTGCTTACTTTGTGTTATTCTGGCATGTGTGAAATAGTTACAAAGCAGTATTTATGTAGGAATATGATGGGCCAAGAAATTGGGCCACTAAAATCTCAGAAAGATCTTTTCCAACCCTCTTCCAGTTATTTACAGAATTTTGTATACATGAGTAGGAGTGTATAATTGTTTTCTAACTAGTTAGTGATATATTCTTTATTTTTTTGAGATGGTACAACCAAGATCCCATATAGTAAAAAAAATTAACAATGCATTTGAAATGTCAGGTGCTTAGAAACATGTCTTCACTGTCACAAGAATGTACTTATTTTATGTTCCCTTTTAGCTGATATGACTGTTAGCTGTTAAGATAAGAGCATGTTTGTACATCATACATTTCAGCTAACAATATTTTTAAAATAGCTATTTTTCATCTAAAGGGGAAGGTTATTCTAGCTTTGCAGGTCTTTTAATCACTTCCTGAAAGAAAACAACTCTACAGCCAATGATAATGACAGTTAATGGAAATCAGCAAAACAGGAACTATAATATACACACAAATACACCCATACACGCGTGCACACACACACACTCACACTCTTTTGAAGTAGTCCCCAGTACATATACTTTTAGGGAAGGGGATTGTTTTCATGTATTTCTGCATAGTTTGACACATCTTAATATTCTTATGTGAATATTTCATATTGTGTTGGAAGAAATTTTATCTTTACCTAGCATAGAGGATTTTTGTAATAAGCTTGAAGGTCACTGGGGTGATTCCAGTAGAGCATTAGTAATGGAAATATTTAAAATGGTAATGAGTAGTGCGACATTTTTCACAATGGTTCACTGATGTGGGTATATATGCTTGTCCTGCAGTTTTCTGGATATGAATATTATCATTATGTATGTCACTGAAGGAGTGGTAAATGAGAGCAAATGAGTAAGAGAATTGGCAGAAGCCTTTAAGAAACAACAGATTGATGTCTTATACTTATTTGTGCTTTAATGATTCTTAATATAATGATGATGTATAAATTTGTTAAAAATATTCTTTTATATACAAAATGAATTAGTTACTTGAAGATCATTTTTTACGGAACAATATTAAGATGTTTTAAATAATTTTCACAGGTTCATATTCAGTCATTTGTGTTCTATCTCCTCACTTTTCTTCTTTTGAAGGTATAAAACAAACTTTTCTGATGAATCCCTGTATTATAATAAGTAAAAAAATGAAATTTAAGTTAGATTTAAGAAGAAATATATTTTGTAGGATTGTTTAGAACAAAACTCCTGGAGGGCAAAAAATATGTATGTAGCATTTTGGATAATATTTGGAGCATGATAAATGATTGTGAATGGAGGTCAAGGTTTTAATGATGTGTTTGTGTTGCGATCTAGTCAACCTTTAATACTCAGGTGCTTGAAACCATGAAGCCACTATAAATGGATGGCATTACTCAAAACATACTCCATTATGGCTTTGTGAGGATTCTTATGTATTGTCTGTCATTTGGGGGTTTGAATCTTTTTCTTTAGTCATTAGACTGAACTAGACTGAGATCTCTATGGTCTGCTTTCCTGTTATGGTAGCAAATGAATTGGACAAAAGGTTTTGCTTTTCTGTGTGGCAATAGATTGCTACAAAAAGATTTTCCAAAAAAATTTTTACTAACAAAGGATTTGGTAATTTCAATTGTGCCAAATGGCACATAGCAGTGAACAAGAGCTGTTCGTTTAGTTCCCAAACTATCGTGCTCAGAGAACTTTCTAGTTAGCCATAAGGCTGCCATAACTGACCAACACAAATAGAAAACTATCCTTTATGTTGAATTCTTTATGCTACTTTTTTGATCATTCTAAACAGATACTTTCTTCAATTTCTGTTATTTAACAATTGTCTGTCATTAATTTGGCAATTTCTATCAATACTCATTGATATCGGTAGTTTCAAAATTAATTTTGTTAGTGGTTCAAAACATCATTGCATTCTCTAGATGTCTCCTATAACTTTTTGGTAAAGTTATCTACTCAGTGTTGTTTTTGAGATTCTGAGTCGTTCATTTTCTATTTGCCCCTGTTTTCTATTTGCCTTTATTCTCTGTTTACCTCTCTGTTTTCTTTTTCCCTGTCCTCAACTTAGACTGTTTATAAATTTATCTTTAAAAAGTATAGCATCAGATACATTCCATATTTTCTTCCACTTTAACCCACATTCTTGGAGAAGTCACACATCTTCTATTTGCCATGTTTTCCTTTAGCTCATTGAAGTCCATCTTTAAAACTTTTTTGTTACAGTAACATCACATATTATATTAGTTTGAGGGGATAAGGAAAATATGGCTTGTTAACTTTTGCTTTGTACTACTGACACATAAAATTAACCATTTCACCATCCCTGTATTTTAGAAGTAACTAACCAATAAAATCTCTGTATTAATGTATTCTTTATAAATGTTCAAAACACTAAGCAACAATAATTATTTAAGAATACTTTATGAGGGGTGGGAGGGAGATAGCTCAGTGGCATAAACACTTGCCTAGCATGCACAAGGTGCTGAGTTTGATCCCTGGTACTGAAAAAAAGAAAAGAAAAAAGGCAGTGAAAACTAATATATATATCTCCATCCATATATCCAGGGTTCGATCATCCCTGGCTTGCCAACCGTGCCACAGGGAGTGCTGAGATAGTGAATGAGACTGGGCATGATGGCACACACCTGTAATGCCAGCACTTAGGAGGCTAAAAACAGGAGGATCCCTATGAGTCTGACCTGTGTAGCGAGACCCTGTAGACCATGTACTAAATATATTAAAAAACCAATATATATATACACACACACACTTCATGGGAATTTGTGATTTTGAAGATGTTTGTCAATCTATCTTGAAGATATATATCTTCATCATTTATGATTGTGGTTCTGGATTTCAGAATTCACTAGTTCACTTTAAATATGTTTACACCTAAGTAACCATATTTATCTATGCAGAATAGTGACCAGATTTGGGATGATAAAGTTTTTTGTGCTAGGGACCGAGAAAAGAGCTTATTTGTATAATTAAGAAGTTCTGTAGCTGCTTATTTTCTGCACTTTTGAGGATGAATAACAACATAATTTGATTCAATTCCTAACTGATATTTACTAAGTGCTTAGTGTATGCTACTATTTTTCCTGCCTTTTCAGATTATTTCTTTAGGGCAACTATTTCACACTCAATCACTAGACTTCCTAAGGTTATTTCTAAGTAAGTTGTCTCCTACCACCAGACCAGACTTCTGTAACTTCATACACTTATGGATCTTGGCTGTATCTCAGCCAATCAGTCATTACCTGTATTCCATCGGCCCCACTATTTTGACTTTTTCTATATGCTGATAATTAACTACTTTGTCTTTTAAATATAAGTAGGAGCTATAAGAATGGGGAAACTGGAATTCCATTGCTTAAACTTTTTTTGCTTAGTATTTAATTAAGTATGCTAAATTATGAATATATAACTGAATTTATAACACAAATGATCATGCTTCCTTTTTCTTCATTGTAGGAAAAAATTCAAAGTACAAATGCCATTGAATTTATCTAACAAATACCTTACTATGAGATATTAATTTTTATCCCCAGTGGTATGAGTAATACATGCTCCTTGAAGAAACTGAACATTTTCTTAATCTAGAAAAGAAATTTACTTAGTCAATTATGTGCACATATTCAATATCCACATTCAATTGCCAATTGAAGATATGTTTTAAAAAAATTGTGTTGATACTTGTCTTAGTTACTTTTCTCTCATTGCTGGGACAAAATACCCGACACCCAGAATTAAGAAAGGAAAGATTTATTTAGGTCATGGTTAGTGGAGGTTTCAGCTGGCTCCAAGGCAGAGTGGCACATGGCAGAGAGCAGCCATTCATGGAGGGGGGAAAGAGCAAAGGGAGGGGCAGCAGTTTCCTCTGCTAGCTAGTCTCTTTCCTCTCCTTATATTGTAATGCACATTACTCACCCCAAGGTCAAGGTGTAGGACTCACACCCTTAATCCCAGCATTGGATCAAGAATCAATCACAAACTCTAGAAGACCGCCCCCCCCCTTGTGACTGCATGAGGCTTTGGGGGGACAGCTAGACACAAACTATAACAATACTGAACTTATATTTTATTGTAATTATTTCCTAGATAACACAACAATATTTACATAGTTTTTATATTATATCAGTCATTAAATGTATGTTAGTCATCATGGCTGACTACAGGGAGCTGTGCAAGGAACACTGGGAAGAAGGGCATCTGGATGTGTAAGCACTCAAGAAAAGGGGCAAGTGAAGACTCAAATATGGGAAAGGCAACTTAAAGGAGAAGCCCACCGGATGAATTCCAACACTGGAAATAATTAGAAAGAGAAGCTGAACAGCTTCTTGATCCTGGTATTGATTATACCCCAAATCCAGGCAATATGACGTCTTAGCAGAGAATCTAATCCCCTGAAGGAAAAAGCTGGGTTCCTCTCATCAGCACTCAGCCTAGCAACCACCCTCCAGGACCCATCTGACCCAACTCCCTTCTATTAGAAGAAATGTCCTAGTGTTTGAGATATTTGTCGATCAGAAAACTAGGGAAACTGAAAGCCATGAGATCATTTGGAAATCAGTGACTAAACAGCATTTACAGGGCCTTGAAAGAGAAAATGAAAGGCATGATTCTGTTAAAAGACTTGGAACTAGACTTAAAGAACCATGGCGCAGTTAGTTGCAAGAGTGGATGATGGTTGCAATCAGTATGATCTGGAGGAGGAGAAGTGATACTCAAGTACTTGCAGAGTAGGTATTATTCCCTTGTTCCCTCAGACACTGATAATTTCTGTACCCACAAAATATTCTGCTCATTGCCCAGCATTCAGATATAGTTAAACTTTGTAAAGTTTCTTCATTTTTGAACAGAGAAGGAAAAGCACACTGGTTGAATTTTGGCTACAGTAGAAATAAGACTGAGAGAACTCTTCACATTGTACTTTCTTATATGTGTGGTTATTCTTCCTTTTTTTCCTTCCTTCTCTGTACCTTAGCTGCTTACTTCTTGGTGGGGCAAAATGTGCAACACCTACAAGCTAAATGAGAAAAGGTTTATTTTAGATTACAGTTTGTAGAGGATTTAGTTCCTAGTTGGGGACTCCAATGAATTAGCAGCGGACCATGGCAGATGAGAAACAGTCCTTAGCATGGTAGGTAGAACACAGCAAGTGTTGAGCCTCCCTTTTTCTTTATAGTTCATCTACGGTTCAAGCCTGTTGGTTGGTATCACCCAGACCAAAGGGCTATTTCCATGGTAAGTCAGCTACTTCCAGAACTATGCTAAACCAAACAGTAGACCAATCTAGTAGCATGCACCCTTAATCCAGCATCACACACCCATGATTCAGTCTCCTTCCAAAAGCCCTAGTTATGAGTTCATGAGGCTTTCTGGGGGACATCTATATACTAGCCATAACAATATACTTGCATATGTATATAATAAAGAGAGTTAGAAAAAAATTAAAATGACTTTAAATTTTAAAGTCTCTTTTCTGGACATTTAAAGTTAACTGATGCCAAAAACTGAGTATAGCAGTTTCAAACACAAACTGTGTATCAGCATATTAATTGGTTCCAAAATTCTCAGTTTCCCTAAATGTATGATTATTATTATTTTTCAATTTTAAAAAATCTTTCATTTAAGGGCTGGCCAAATAGCTCAGTGGATTAAAGTGCCTGCAAGCAGGAGCAAGGGCCAGGGGTGTGATCCCTGGGCCTGCTGTGCCAGTCCCGCCCCTGGGGCATGCCAAGATGGCACTTGAGACTCGATGTGGTGGCTTGTGCCTATAATCCCAGCTCTTGGGAGGCTGTAAACAGGCAGACCACTATGATTCTGATCTAGTAGTGAGACCCTGAACACCCTGTAGACCCTTCCCTAAAA
>NDGM011078771.1:0-27736 GCA_002564305.1 Octomys mimax
TGATCCTGAGAATCTCCAGAAGATTTTTGAATTTAGCAGTTAATTGGAAAGATTCTCACCCTGGTACCCTGCTTTAGGGCTGCTGCCTTACATGGTAATTTCTAACTTTTGGAGCCACAGCCGGGTTTCTTCAGTGACTACACTGTTTTACATTCCCATCAGTTTGTGCGAGGGATTTGCCTTCTCCCATCCTTGCTGACATTTGTTCCTTTCTTTTGTGCTGTTATTGTTGTGTGCTTGTTTATGGCCATCAGAGAATGGATGTGAAATCGTATGGAGTTCTGTGTTGGTGCTGCAATTCCCTGAAGACTGATAGCATTGAGCGTCTTTCATGTGTTTTGTGCCCACTGCCGATTCCTCTTTGCAAAAATGTCCATTCAAGTTCTTTCTCACTTTTTAATTGCGTTGTTTCTTTTATGTTGTTGAGTGGTAGGAGAATAATATATATTCTGGATATTAGTCCTTTGTTGGGTATATAATGTATAAACAGTGTTCCCTTTATGTGAGTTGGCTTTTCACTGTGTCAGTAGTCTTTTGATGCACAAAAGTTTTCCATTTTGACTAAATCCAATTTATTCTTTCTTATTGACTGTTTCTGATGTTGTGTTTAAGGAACCATTGCAAGTGCAAAGTCATCAACTTCTGTCCTTCATTTTCTTTTAACAGTTTTACCGTCTTAGCTCTTTAATCCACTTCAAATCCATTCTGAGTTTTTGTGTATTGGCTTCCTCAGGATGGTCTCTGTTAAATTCTGTTTATTAGATGAATAGCCACAGAGTAAGCCTCCTCCTACTTAGGAATATTTGAGTTGCAAATTTTTGCAGGTGTAATGTGAAGCTGACTCTTTTTGTAAGATTATGAGCCAATCCAACCTATAAGCCTTCTCCCGGAATAGAACTCCTTCTGAAATCAGGGCCTCCCTGTGCTTCCTATTTGCTCACTACTTTTATGTGGCAACTCTGGAGATCTTCTTCCTGCCTCCCAGCAATTACTAAGTAGGCTGAAGGGCTTTTTGAGAGTTGGGGCTATCTCTTGGTGGCGTGCTGTGTCCCTTTCCTTGAGTGTGTAGCGCACAATGTGCTGGGTCATTGTTGTGTCTGTCCCATCCTCTCTGCAGCCAGCAGGGACAACATCCTGTCCTTTGCCAGCACTGCCTTCTGGTGTTAAAAGTGTCCAGCATGCTTTCCGCTCAAGAGGAGTTGATTCCAGTCAGTTCCAGCCCAGTGAAATTTGCGTAGAGACCAACCCGAAGAGCTCGATTTTGCGAGACAGTGCCTCTGGTCTTGTATTTTGAAAGTCATTCATTTTTATAAATCTTTTTCTTTAGGGTTTTGAGTTTCATATCTTAACAAAGATGGCTCTATGTGTATTGCAATTCCAAAAATAAACAAAGATTCTAACTAATAACCAATATTATGCACATTTCTCTTAAGTAACATCTGTGTCATTGTATGACCTCACTTTTCACATCTTAAGAAAGTTTCCCGCTTCACGTTTGTGCTCCTCATGTGCACTGGTGTGGTGTGAGGTGTGTGATCCGTCTCCCCTGTGGGCTGTCTGCATCTCTCTTCATTTCCCACCTCATGTGTGTGGAAGACAAGTGGATGACAAAATATTCCAACCAGTCTTCAAATCCAATCCAGAATATCATAACTATGGACACACCAGGCAGGAGGTGCGCTGGGGAGAGATTTTAAATACCATGAGACAGGGTTGGGGTGATAGTTCAGCAGTCTTAGAACCTGCCTGGCCAGCACAAGGACCCAGATTCAATCCTTTGTACCACATTCCCTGCCACCAATGAAAGGCATGGTGACACTTGCCTATAATCTCAGCACTGGAGAGGCTGAGACAGGAGAATTACCATGAGCCTGAGTTGCATAGTGAGATCTTGTACCAAATAAATAAGTATATAAATAAACAAATATAACCAAACAAAGTTAAATACCATGAGGCATAATCAGCAGCAGAGGGAACTGTAATCTCCAGTTCTCCAGCTAAGAGGGAACAAGTGGGATAGTGAGAGTTAGTCCTTAGAGTGTCCCATGGAGGGCTGCTGGTTGTCCCTGAGCCAGGGGACAGTGCGTGCACAGGTGAGCTCAGTGTGTACTGAGTCAGGTGCTGTGGGACATGAAGACCAGGCAGGAGTGGGCCTGAGGAGCAGGGGAGCTGAAGGGCATCTTTTGGGGTTCACCAGCATAGGGTCACTTACAAGAAGAGATCAAAAGGAAAAACATTTAGTGCTTCCTTCCTACACCCTCAAACATCAAGAATATTCCCTCTCCCTTCCCCCCAACCTCTGGACCAGTGAGCTGTCAACTGGAGGAAATGATTATACCTATCTGTGACATTTGCCAGCTTCTGAGGACACTTTGGTTGTCACTCTGTGTAGGGGAGCCACCTCAGGGCAGTCTCTATGGGGTAGAAACAGAGTTGCTGTTAAACATCTTCCAGGGCCCATCAGTGTCCCTGGCAAGGAATGACCTACCAGATATCAGAAGGGCCCGTGAAGGAGCCCCTGACCCAGAGCCTGGAAACTTCCCTCGGGCTCTGGCTGCTTTGGTGTCTGTGGCTGATGCCCGACCACCCTTCCCATCCTACTTTTGAAAGACTGGTGCTGCTTGCAATATCCCTTTTTTGTGAGTATCTTGGTGGCAGATCTATGTGCAGCTTTGCCTACAGTAGTGCTTGGCTAGGGAGCATCTTGTGGTCCTCCAGGCTGAGAGGACCACTTGTTGGGTATGTATATGTGCAGGATATGGCACGGGAAGGCTGTGGGTGGGGCAAATATTAAGAGAATCATGCTGAGCTAGCATGAGTTGGAAGCTTCTAGAACTTGATTTATCTCACCTACAGCCCCATATCCCACAGTGAGAGCAAAGCTAGGGGCACTACTAGGATAACAAAAAGGGTGAATGGAGAACTGACAGGTTTTAAAAGAAACAGCAGGGTGGTCTGTGCAGCACCACAGCTGATGTCTTCCTGTGACCCCACACTCAGCAGGAGTGTTCCTTGCAGCCTCCCTGGGATGCTGTGGCCCAGGTGGGTAGAGTGAGTACCCAAAGAGACATTCTGCCAAGCACACCTCTCCCCTTCACTGGACGTGCCTAGTGACCTGAGGGACACAGACACAGAAGAAGCAATGCGTTGGGAGAGCTGCTGAGATATTAGGGACATCAACAAGCCCTTCAGCTTACCAGATCAGAAATGATATTCTAGAACCATGTCTGACTCCCTGTGTTTTCCTCTTTGATATAGTTAAGAAACCCTAAAGTACTTCTATAGGTTTTTATTTCAAAAGCACATTAAGGGCTGCCCACTCAGGATATAACACAGGACTTGTTTACAAACCAGTTTCATTTGTAGATGTAGACACATGACTGCAGTATCCTGAGGATATATCAGCAGGAAAAAAAAAAGAAAAAGAAGGAGAAGAAGCCTTAGGGGCCTCTGGAGCATTAGATAATAGTCCATCTCTTTAGCCAATCAGTGCAGAGACAGCACAGGGCTGTGGTTCATTTACAAGGTCAGCTGGCAAGGCGGGCAGTGATGTTAGGTGTTTCTCCGCCCTGAACTCTCCAACCCCTCTGGTAGGTCAGACAAGCTCCAAATGGACAGTCACTCACAGTGCCTTTCTTCCGAGCAGCAAAATCTGGGTTCACTTCTGCTGAAATAAACAGGAATGTCTGCCAGGAGAAAACTAGCTGTAGGAATTGATGCTGTTCTTTAAGAGAAGTCTGTTTTCCACATTGCCGACAAGCTTGCTTGGGCGTGAGGGCTCCCTGGTGGTCTGCTAAGCTGCTGAGTGCTGACCCTCCAGCCTATTAATGTCATTTTCTTTTAGCCGACAGCAGTGATGGATCCAGTTCAGAAGATGGCAGGGAAGAGCAAAATGTGAAAACCAAGAGGAACCGGTAGGTAGCACTGTCCTTTTCCAGTGTGTTTATCCTTGCTGGATATCTTGGTGGTGTGAAAAGAAACCACTCTGATTATACGGGAACTTCATGCTGACTGTGTTCACTCTGGTGAAAGGGATAAGTTAACCGGTAACAGGTGGTAAGGAAGGCTCAGACTCCATCTCAGCACGTGCTTTGGCCGCCTCCTCCAAGCAGCTGCTGCAGAGGTTCCGGGCACTTCTGCTGCGGACAGCGCCGCCCTTCACCGATGCTCATGTGCTTAGCCCTGGCTGTGTCTCCCTCCAGTGGCTGGGGCGGTGCAGGCTCTCGCAGAGCCCTGTGCGGGACGAGGGGCTGCTTGTGGCGGGTCTCTCTGGCTTGCAATTCCAGCTTGTGTGTGTCCTGCTTGCTCACCTACGTGGGTAATTGATCCAGCCCTGGTTATGGCGCTCTTGTCCACAAGATGACATTACTCCAGCACTAATGGCAGCAAGAGGGACAGCCACAAGGCTGCGTAGCTGCCTGCAGCCCTTGGCAATGGGGACATTTCCACTCTGACACCTTTTGGTTGTGGTGGATGCATACTCACAGGACAATGTGCTTTTCCCCTCAGGCAAGAAGGGCGACTCTTCTCCTTGGCCCCTCTTTGTTCAGTGCTGCTGCTCTGCCTCTCCTTACTGCTCACATAAAGGGACAGCCTTGAGGGGAGGGGAGGAGGTGGCCACCGGGCACTGTCACTGGCAGAAAATGATGAGAGCATTCAGGAAGGCAAAGCAGTGAGGGAAGTTTCTCATGTGGCTGCCTGGGATCAGTCGTTCCTAGCCCAGATGAAGCCCAGTGAGGGGCTCTGGTGGGACCTAGCGACAGCCCTGGAGACTGGGCTCTGCCTCTTTCCAGAATTCCAGGGGGCAGTGATCAAGCATGTTGACGGTATGAGAATTTTTTCTTTTCAAAAAGGTACTTTAGAAGAAGTGATTCTTGTCCTGCGGCAGGGCAGGCACTGGCTGTAGCAGAGGAAAAGTGAAGGCTTGACTCAGACTCCGTGTTGTCTCAGCTCAGCACTCATCTCAATTTTTTTTTTAACTATGAAAACTTTAATGATAAAAACAAACGAAACACAAAGATTAATTTAGGGAGCATAAAAACAACAAAAACTAAGTATTGAACACAATCACTATTGTAATATGATGCTACAGATAAAGCAATAATGTTTTAGATAAATACAACATTTCTAAATGTGTAGGCAATTAATATATAATATACCAATATATAAAGCAATGTTTGACACAAGAAAAATCTTGTACTCAGAGATAATTAATAAGCTCAGGAAGAAAACATTACAGGAATCATTGAATACTTGAATAATTATGAAAATATTATATATTAAAATGCATATGGATTTTTTTTTTTTTTTTGCAGAGCCAGGGATTGAACTCAGGCCCTTGCGCTTGCCAGGGAAGCACTTATTCCATTTATTCCACTGAGCCATTTCTCTGGCCCCCCCGTTTATGGATCTTAGATGGAAATTATGTAGCACTAAAAGCTATATTAGAAAACATTAAAAAGTTTTAAAAATAATGAATTAACTTTTTAAGAACAATCTGGCGGGAGGAAGTGCACCCCAGGATGTGTCCCGCAGCCAGGTGGGGTGGCTCTTCCTTCTGATGGATGCCTGCATTAGAAGACTGTGAGACGTGAGGAATTCAGTAAGGAGCAGTCCCCCTGGAACTTTCCAGAGCTATGTGGGGAAGTGGGGGTCTGGTGGGGGCGAAGAGCTCCTCCTCCTTGGCACCTGCACTCTGGAGGCAGTGCCCACATGCGGTGGATACTAGGCAGGGTCAGGGCTCTGTATAGCTCTGGGGCTGGGCCTCCCTCCCACCTGAGAGCCTCTGATTTCCAACCGCCCCACATCTCCTGTCTTAGTTACTCTTCTCTGGTTGCTGGGACAAACACCTGACACTCAAAAATGAGGGAAGGAAAGGTTTATTTAGCTCACAGTTACTGGAGGCTTCAAGACACTGTCCCCGCTCTACAAGGTCTGGAGGAGGGGGGGGGATGAGGGAGGGGTGGGACGTGGGGGGGGGTAGGAGGGTCTACCATGTCCAGGACGACCCACTCCACAGTTTTGAGGGAGTCTGCTGGCTTGGGGGGCAGGGCAGTACATGCTGTCAGTTTAAGGGTTCTCACATCTCTGGCCCCACCCCTTGAGCTCTGCCGGAGTCCTCTGGCTCCACCCCTCAAGCCATTTGCTGCTCATTCAGCTGTATCTGCCCCATGACCTACATGAGGCTTTGGGGGGACAACTAGACACAAACCATAGCATCTCCTTCAAAGGTCACCCTTGTGGGCCACAGGGGATGGACCCTGGGTAGGAGGGCAGCGAAGCAGGAGTGCAGGGCTGCCCCTTGGCGCCTACATCAGCACTGGCCATCAGCGAAGCAGCTCCTACTGCTCTGTGCATAAGTAGGCTGAGCTTAAAAAGCGAGATGGGCTTCCTGCAGCAGAGGGGAAGCGTAAATGCAGCCGTGGCTTGGCAAATGCGAGGAGGGAAATCTTGGTGGACCCAGTGCAGCTGGCAGGTCTGCTCCATCACCAGACTTCCTTCTCCTCCCCCAGGGACTGGTCTTGGATTCTGAGCAGTTGGCATTTAAATAATGGCAAATATTAATTTTGTTTTTAATCATCTGAATGATTTCCATAATTGAAAGCTAAATATAAAACAAGCGGGGATGTTCTGCGCGCCGCTGCTGCAGCCCTGGCCGTTGCACCCAGCTGCACTGGACCCTTGCGGGCTCTGACTAGACTAAGATGCCCAGGCATAAGCCTCATCCCTCCTCCCTTACCAGGAGCTTGCCAAGTGCTGTTGTAGGGGAGCTTAGTCCTCCTAAGATCTCTTGGAGAAAACATGTCCTGGAGGAGTTACACAGCCAGATCTGGGCAGGTTCTGCCAGCTTCTAGGCATCTGTGTATAAGCCAGGCCCCAACAGCCTGTTCTGTTCGGAAGCTTCTGCGCTGTGTGGTTTCTCTAACTGTCCCTCAGTGGTACTCATTGCATATGCAGCCCCCTTGCTCAGAGCTAATGGCCACCGGTTAGTTGAGTCACCAACTTCGCTGGACATTGAAATTCTTTGTGAAGGTTAGCATCAGTAAGCCTAAGGACTCTTCATGTTTCTGAGTGTTTTTATGTAATTATCTGGTAGAATCTTACCTATAGAGCATGAGAAAAAGCTTCCATGGAGCCCACTGACGTCAGTCAATTTGGTCCTGCCCATTTTGTATAAGTCATCATTTTTCTTCCTAAAAAAACTAACATCCTCCTGCAATGTATGACTCCTCCACAGAAATGGTATTATGATGTGAGAAAAATCAGGGGCTGGACAGACAAAGCAGGTTCAGGGATGCTGATCTCTTCTCCCTGCATTTCTTAGGGGCTCTAGCACAATTGATACACATTTTGATGGATTTGGCCAATACCTCACGCTTAATGATACCTTTCCTGAAATTCCCTAGGAGGAGAAATATGTCACCATGACAAGGTTCCAAATTACCAAAATATTTTAAACTGCCTTGTAAATGCCATTTCAGGAAGCTTGTTATTTACTATTTAGTGGAATGTGCTCATGCCGCAAGATCATCCATCTTCCCTGGGAGCAAAAACCTGATGAATTGCTGCTCGTCTCCTTTCTGAGCAGCGCCCGGAGGTTCTGCCAGCTTCTGACATGCAGAGCTCTGTATTCTTCAGCCCTCCTTTGTGAGTGTGTTATGTATTTTAAGGAGCTGGGATTTATTTCAACTAATTGAATCAAATAATTTTAGAGACTCAGCAAAAAGTACATCATTTGGTTTAAAAATCAGAATGAAAGTATCCACAAAACACTTCAGAAAAAAGTTTCTATGAATACATAAGGCTTCTCATCCTCTCATGGGGAGCCAAGTTCTGCTAGGTATGAGCCAGAGGATTTCTGCTCAATTAGTGGCTTTTCATAGCTTCAGAATTGAAGCTACTGTATTGTGTTTTCAATTATCATTGGTCCAGTGGCTTTGCAAACATATTTATGTTTCTATGATGTCTGGTATAGATTTCTTACAGTATAAATGACCAAAACAAATCTTTTCTTGAAATATTATTTATTGTGGTGGTTTGTAAACTTTGGAGATGCCAATTGACAGCTTTGGGCGTGCATTGTCCAAATGACTTCTACCACACAATTGGAATGTTAAGTAGGAGGTTGCTTAGGGATCATATGCAGCTTTGACCAAAGACTCAGGGGCTTGAAATGAATAGGCAGTGCCCCTGATGGTTATTTTTCTACTTTCCTCAAATATGCCTTCATTCACACACTCTAAGTAAACTAAGGTAACCACAGGATGCCCAAGGCACAGAAGGGCCAAGACTTAAAGATTTCAGACCACTCTGAGGAGATAGGTCTCATAGATTCCCTGCCCTCTTGCCCACCCATGACCTTGAAATGCCCTCCAAGAAGTGGAGTGGCTATGATGTAGCCACCTGGGTTCTGTATCTCACCTGGGTTTGACATAGGGCCAAGCAGATCCTTCCAGAGTGCAAAAGATGAACACCACTATCCAAAAAGCAAACATAAAAAAATTAACAGTAACTTTTAGTTCTTGTAAGGCAAGATGGAATAGGAAGCTTTGTCAGGCAACACCTGTGAGAGTATCCCTACATCAAACTCGCATCTGGATAAGGTCAACTATGGGAGGAGAAGGAAGGAAACACTTCCTGTATATCCAGAAAGCTGTTGCACCTGCCACAGTGGTGAATAATGGTCAGTGAGCATGCTCAGTAGGAAGGAGGATGAGCACACCCTGTCTCTGTCCTTACAGACAGTGAGACAAGCCCCTTATTCAGTGATTCTTAAAATTAAAAAAAATATATAGCTAGTGAGGAGCTGGGCATTTGAAAATGCGATAAAATAAATGGACTCTAAGTTAAGGTTGCTAAAAATCACATCTTTAATTTATCCTTAGGTAACTATGGAGTTATCTGCATTTGAATGTCACACCGGAATCTCAATTCTCTAGGGACTTCATAAAACAGAGTACTTTAGTAGGAATTTGACATGCATGGAAAACAATTTTTTTACCTTCACTTAATCTTTGGTTCCTCTTGAGACAAAATCCATGGTCTGGGGTGATGAACTGAGTGGGCATGGAAACCTGTGTTCTTGTAAGTGGTACAGAGTCTGTACTACACGTCGCTAGGCCACTTTACATAGGACCCTTCACTGGCACCTTTCTATGAAAGACTGGGTGCAGAAGCATCAATTTCTTATGGGATTTAAGCTTGTCTTTTTAACCTCAAACATTGATATTTGATGACATTTATTTTCTTTGTAAAAAAGATCTATGAAATCTAAATATTTCTGAGAGGGGAGACCAAGAATCAGCATTAGTCCTGAGATCCATGCATCAGAGCCTTTGGCACTGCACCTGGGCACAGCTAGAGGTGCTTTCGTGCTGCTAGGGAAGCAGAAGGAGGTCTCTTCCAATTCATGTGAAACTTTTCATTCAAATGAAGAGGAATCTGAGATCTGACCCTCAGAAGGCCAATCTAAAAGCCGGTCTGGAGCTCTTGACCTCTGAATTTTCTTAATGGATTCTCCTTTGACCCTCCTGGCCTGCGTTCAACCTCACTGACTCCATTATGTGGTGAGCACTTGGCCTGTACTGTCCTCAGGATCCTCCCACACTGTGAGAAGCCTGGCGTGCATCCTGAAACCTGCCCTGACTGCCATCTGGCTCCAGAATGCCAAGGTGAAATCCTGGTGCTCCTGATAGGCCGGATCTTGCCTTGGATGAAGAGGAGCGATGATTCTCCTTGCGTTTATCTGTTCATGCAATCCACACATGTGCCCCAGTGCTTAGTGTTCGTTTGCTGGGTAACCTCAAGGTTTCCAAAATCTACATCACATTCCCTATACATAAACACATCCTTGCTCATGGCTACAGGACAGCAACAAGCCCCTCTGAAGTGGAGAGAGAAGAGGTTTGGTTTCTTCTCCAGCCCTAGGGTTTCTGTTCACTCACTCATGAAATGCTGTTTGGTGCTGAGCACACACAGCCCTGATGTGGGTAGGGTATGGCTACCTCCAATTCCTTATCTTGCTGAGGGGATGGAAATTCCTGGAACAATGTGTTGTTCACATCTCCTGCCATCTGCTTGTGCAGAAGAAGGCCCTGTGCCTCCATGGAGAAACACGGCGTGGTGAGGCAGGCAAAGCGGCTAAGTGAATAAACAAATGGCCATTCTCATATTGTATGAATTCAGTCCCCCCCACTCTGTTTTAGGCACTGAGCAAATGTCTGTCACCACCCAGTGTGTGCAGACCAGAGGACCACAGGGACAATGTGGTCATGTGACAGGCAATCTCTGTTCATGAGCTCATGGCCCTGCACTACCCTTCCCAGCACCCCAGATGCTCACAGTCTGTAATGCTGCAGTGTGTATCCATGGGTGAGCCCCCTTGTCTCCATGGCTCGGGGTATCTGGTGCCAACTTGTTGCAGTGCCAGTGTTATTCTCTGGCTCTATTTCTGTTTGTCACACTGTCCCCACCTCATGTACCCTGTTGCTTAGATTTGTCACTAGCAGTCTCCCTGGACCAGTAATCCACAGCCCAAGAGAAAACATGCCTTAACCACAGCCCTGCTCCCTCCAGACAGAGATCCTTTGTGTACTCTAGCATGGGGTCAGTCGTGTAGTACCAGTCCAGGCGTGTCTGTGGGATTCTGGCCTCTCTTTGCATCTTTGGGTGGATGAGCCAAGGACTCAGTGTAGCTGGGGCTATAGTCACTTTTTACTTCAGTTCATGTTCCTGGATACAGAGAGCTCTTGGGCCAAGGGTCACCAAGTCTTGTCATCACCAGAGCTGTCCTGCCCCATCTTCGTTGAGTCCCAAGCTACAGCAGTTGGGCGGAAGATCCCATAAGACAATCTGGGAAGTGCTGCTTCTGCTGAGTCTTAAATAATGTACAGGGTTTGGGTAGGCTTTCCAAATGAAGAAGAATATTGCCTAGAAGGAAAAATGGAGGGAAAGTTGCTAGACCAGTGATGGCCAGTTTGTGGCACACGTGCCACAGGGCACTGTTTATACCATTGAACCCTAGAAGAACTTCACTTCTGAAGCTATCCTTTCCTCTTCCTCCAAGACAAGCACCGGAATCCCCCAGAAGCTATCAAACAGGCCGGGTGAGAGCTTATGCTTCGGTCCCACCCAAGGATCTCTGAAGAGTTTCCTTCTGCATTCACGGCTTGCCCTGAATCCTAAAGAAGGAAACCTCTCTGAAAATGGTCCTTTAATTGTAAAAGACAGCTGCGATTTCAAACTCTTCTTTGATCTTAGGACTTGAGAGCTCTCCCTTTTAAATAGGATCTGGAAACCCGTCCTCATAACACCTTCCGTGCCAGTGAGCAGCAGGGGCCCGAGGTGGCTGTCCACCCCGAGAGCAATCTCTGCCACTCTTCTCACCTTCCCTCAGGAAGGAGCGAGAGAGCATCAGAAACCTGGAAATGGTGGCCCAGCTGACAGTTACGATTTCTGAAACCGCTGCAGCTGTTTGAAGCTGAAATGCATTTTCTTAAGCCACCGGTTTGTTTGTGCAGGTGCGCCCCGGGGCGATTGAAATGAGCTAAGCGGAGTTTCACTGGAATGCTCTACCGATTTGTTTCCTGTCCAGAAAGACTTCTGTTTTCAGCAGTTTCTTCCTGGAATTAAGCTGGATTTTATTTACCGTGTGCTTGCGGTCTACAGGGGCTTTGTGTGCACCACGGTAAGGAGGCAGAGAGAGAGAGAGAGAGAGAGAGAGAGAGAGAGAGAGAGAGAACGCCAAGCAGGGCAAACATGTACTCCAGACCTCACCACCTTCTCCACGGTACTTGTCATTGGCAATTGCACAGTTGTGTTCCTTCATAACTCCTTGGAAGCCTCGTTATAATGTCATTTCCTCTTGTTGCCCACAAAGGCAGCGGATTTTGCATATACTTAGGATAAATTGTGGACTAATTCTGTGCATTCTGCTACTTCTATTGTGAAGACTGCTCAAGTGGAACAAGACAAGGGAGACAATCCCAGAAGGCTGGGTGGCAGCAGGAAGGCTGAGTGCTTGTGCTGAAGACGGAGAGTCAGAGGGAGAGATCCCCTGGGCGGGTGGGGGGGTGGCAGGGAGAGCCAAAAGGAGGAGAGAAAAGTGAGGATACTGGCCAGGTATGCCCCAAGCCTCCAGGGCACTGAGGTAGTCTCTACCCAAGTAAGTACATTTGGGCCAGCAAGACAGCTCAGCCGACTAAGCGCCTGCTGAGGCAGCTCAGGGACCAGGTTTGATTCCTGGAGTGCTGTTCCAGCCCTGCCCCTGGGGCATGGTGACAGCCTGTAATCCCAGCACTTGGGAGGCTGAAAACAGGAGGATCACTATGAGTCTGATCTGTGTGCTGAGACTCTATAAACCCTGTACTAAATACCTTTAAAAAAAACCCAACAACAACAACAAAAAACAATGTGTGTCTGGGGGCGAGAGAAGGAGGAAGGCAGATCCCACACTCAGCTGACGCTGCTGTGAAGGCCTGACACAATGAAAGACAAATAGGCACCAGCAGCTGAGGACTGTTTGTGAGGTGCTGGTGCTGGGGATTAAACTCAGGCAGCCTCTATCACTGTGTTATATCTCTCGCCTTTAAAACCCTTTTTTATCTTGGAATGAAGTCTCTGGGAGGTGCCCAGGATGGCCTAGAACTTTCCATTCTCTGGCCTCAGTCCCCCAAGAAGCCGGGATTGCAAGGTGTGTGCCCCTGTGCCACTTTACCTCATTTTAAAACTTTTTTACTTTGGAAAATTTCAGCATAGAAAAGCAACAACATAACTTTCCATACCCATTTCCTAACTTCAACGACCACCTAATGGCTGCTAGTGTTTATTTCCAGGTTATATCCCCTGAAATTGTTTTAAAACAAATCCAGGTAAAATTTTTGTAAGCGTCTAACATAACTAAACTGTTAATTTTTTTTTAAAAAATAAGCACAGTAAAGAAAATGTTAATATTATTAAATATTATTAATAATATTATTAAATACCCATCCTTAATATTATTATTAATATTATTAAATACCCATCCCCTGGCACTGTTCAAATTTCCTTATTTTATTTTTCCTGCAGTCAGTTCATATTTCTGCAGAATCTCTTCTAACTTATATTTTTCCCCTTCTATTTCATTCATTTTTTCTTCTTTTGATCTTGAAGAAACAAGTTTCTTTATAGCTTAGTGTTTCCCATAGTTTGGATGTGCGCTGTGTGTTGTTTACTTCACATATTCTTCTATTATCTTTCTATTTGGTAAACTGTAGTTATATCTAGATCAGATTCAGGGCTCCTTTCTGTTTTGGAAAGAAGGCCTCATGGTGGTGTTGAGCTCCCTCCATCGGGAAGCAGAGCTCATACATCCGGGAAGCTGTCTCCTTGTAATGTGAGCGGGTGATTCATTTTATCCATTGTCTACCTCCAGCCGCTAAATGCCGCTACCTTAGTTCTACCATCTACTTGTGCTCTTTAGCTTGACTCCTTTTATAGAAAAACATTTACCCTGCACACCACTTGATTCCCTGAAGTCTGGCTTGGACAGCAATCATTAGGTGCGCAGTTTTTTCCCTTTAGTATTGATTTTCAAAGCAATACATTGGATTCATAACGTCCTGCAGAGATGACTAAATCATTATAAACCCTTGGATTTATGCATAGCTTATGTGTTTAGATCTGATCCAGTTATTATCTTTGCCTTTTGAAAAACAAACAAGTCTGCCATTATTAGTGATCGTTGGCTAATTGCCAAGGTCTGAGGTGTGCCTTACCAAGATGCAGGTGGAAGTCTTTTTTATATGGGGAAATTTTTCTTCAATAATGTTTTACTGTTTGTTCCGTTTCATTGTTCAGTATTTCCTTGCTGGAAACTCCAAGGACACTTGAGTTCTTTGCCTTTGTAGGGTGCTGTTTTCTTTTACATCTGAGCTTTCTGACCCTTTTCATCTCCTGTGTCTGTTAAAACATTGCCTATGGCATTTATTCATTCTGTGTTTTATGTGCCTGATTTCCCCTTTTGTTTCTAATTATTTCTTGGCTTTTCTCACTTTTCCCTGAAGTTTTATTTTATCCAATATACTCATTTCCCTCTCTTTCTTAGTCCCATATAGCCTTTGTTTATAGCTTCTATCATTTTCTTTAAAAAGAAAAACTTTGTTCACCTTCATGTCATTAACATTTCCATCTAGTTCTTGGGCATGCCTTTTTGCCTTGCCCCTGTAGTTGGTGGGCATGTTATCATGTTTGTAGTTCTGATTATTCTCGTAATAGTTGTGTGTGAGATCCGACAGTGATCAGCTCTGGCTGGCCATGCTTCAGTGTAACGTGGTAAGGGAGAAGATCCTGCAGGGTGTTCTGCATTGGTGGCTCTGTCCTCTACAGCAGAGCTCTGGTCCTGCATTCCCAGGACCAGCCACTTCCTTCATTCCTTCTGGGTCTCTAGGGTCCTGCACAGTTGAATCACAAAAGGCCCACTTGCTTCACCTGGGACCCCCATGAACTGCTCCATGACCAAGGCTGGGGATTGGTAGGGGAAGACAGGTGTCTCTGACCTAGCAACTTCCTCCACGTGGGATTTATAGGCTTGCTGGTCTTAGGATAAGCCTCTGCCTTCTCCACCTCCTTAGACAATTGCTAATACCTGAGATCTACTGGGCAACATGGTCTGGCTATGCTCATTCAGAGTTACATTTCTGAGTATACCTCCCTCACCCCTTAGTTTGTGAAGATGTTATCTGAGGACTTTTATTCTCTTATTCTTACAGCTTTGTCTGCTTTTGTGTGTATCCAGAGAGATTAAAATACTTCCCCTTTGCCTTTGCTTCATTTAGCACTAGGGAGTCTGTTTTATGTCTTACAATTCTTGAGAGTTTTGAGTCCTGAGATGGATCTGACTGGGCTGAATTCTTCTCTCTAATGGTTCCCAAAGCAACATGTGGAGGCAACTCATAGAGGGAAGAGTAGGTTTCATAGTTTTGCTAGTTTCTTTAAAGGAATTAGTCAGCCAAGCCCCAAGTGCTGGAGCCTGAGGCCACTCTAGCTCCCCATCCACAATTCTCACCAATTAATGACTGGGTGTTCCTAGGAGCACTCCTGTTAAGTAGCTTGGTGTGCTCTGCTGTCAGTGGGATGGCTGGTGGGTGGGAGGGATGGAGGTGACAGGTGTCAGAGCCCTGAATCCAGTGTCTCTCATTCCCAACTGAGCAACAAAGGTTATACATGTACAGAAATACAGCCCAGTAAGGGGCTCAAAGACCTCTTCACTGCTGGGGAACTTCCACCTGTATCTAACATGAGCCCTGAAGAATGGGCATGACAGCCAGCGGAGCCACCTTGAAGGCAGGGCTCTAGCCAGTGGCCACTGCTCGGGCAGCAAGCAAGTTGATCTGTCTCTAGTGGCTGGGGGAGTCTGAGGCACGTGCACCCTATGCTGAGAGAGGCCGCCTTCCAGAGGCAGAGAAACACCCTCCCAGGGATGCTTCACCACTGAAGATGCAGGAGTGGTCTCTGCGTGACACAGGCTTCCATGGGCCTTTGCCAGTTGGGCCATGAGCACCCGGCTCACATGGTCTGATTTCTCTCCCTTCTTCCCAACTCCCTAGCACTGTTTTTGTCACACAATTGATTTGCACAACCGTAGCTACGTGGACATAAAATACAGAACAAGATGGATAAATGGGACCACAATGAAGACACAGGAAAACTGTGCAGCCAGGAAGGACCTGCCTGGTCTTGGACATGGCTGAAAAGGGATTTGGTGAAACTTGCAGATCCTCCTAGGCTAGTGTCATTAGGGCCAACAAGCTCGCCCACACTGGGGACCTGAACCTGGGCTCAGGGGAGAAGTAAAAATAGTAAGGAAAGCAGGAGAGGGCAGGGCTGCTGCTCAGTCGTAGTCAAGGCGGGTAGACAAGCGGGAGGTTGGGGGAGGGAAGAAAGGCTCCTGGAGGTCCCAGTCTGCCCAGCTAGGCTCAGCTCTTCCAGCTAGACTCTGAGTCTCTGTTTAACCCAGAGTCCTGCCAGGGAAAGTTTCACCCTTCTCACCTCAGAGAACAGCCAATAGGAGCAGTTCTTCCTGCTAAGCCTACTGAGTTTTGCACAGTTCCTGCTCAGGATCACACCAGTCATGCACAGCTAGAGTTTGGCCCTCAGCCGCTGTTCATCAGGAGGCATCGCTTGTCATCCTTGCCTTGGAATCTCTACCTTAGCAGCGCTGTGTGGGCAGAGTCAATGCCCCAGTGCTTTCATCCTGCCCAGGGACACGGAGCCTCTACTTGATGTGCCAACCTGCCTTACAGCTGCAGAATCCCACCTCTGTACTGTGCACCACTTAGGCTAAAACTCAGAGTACAGATCCTTTAAATTGCATCTCATCTGAAGATCATTTATTACAACTGCACCATAGGATGTCTGAGGCCCCATGGCAAAAAGATTCACAGAAACTTTGATTCCTGAAGAATTTTATATTGTGTCTAACACTGAAGTTATAGGCTGGTGAGAGTTTGATGATAAATTCCCAGGTCTCTTTGCTGGAAGACAGAACAATTCTTCCCAGCCATTAAATCAAATAAAAATGAGCTATCACCCAGATGAACAGAGGGCTAAAGCTAGCCTAGGAATATCTGGTGCAGATGATCAACAGCCTCCAGGACAAGTGAAGAATCACAATTATCATCATTATCATCCTCGTTATCACAATAACATTAGCATTATTATGGTCATCACTGCCCCTGCATTGTTCCCACCACGACCATGACCACGAGACCACGACTACCACCACCAGCACCACCAGCACCACCAGCACCACCATTAACACCATTATTCACCACCATCATTACCAACACCAATGCCCCATCATCCCCTTTATCACCGCCATCACCACAACCACTCCCACCATCATTCCCTCCTCAGTAAACTGTCATCAGTATTGTTTACCTATGTGCTATTGTCCTAAATAAATTAAAATGCATCCTCTTAGTTTAGAGATACTATACAGAGTTGTAAACAAATATTGGGAATTCTTATTCCATCTAATTCTGGCAAACAAATCTCCAGGGTTAGCTACTATAACTGCACAGATGAAAACAAAGGAGAGAAGTAATGAGGTGTTGCTCACACTAGGAGACTGGCCTAGGAACATGCGGCATCTCAGTGGGAATGACCCAGGTCTATGAAAATATGGAAATCAAAATTTTAATTAGTGCCCTTCATTCTTCTTCCTTTCCTATTCCTACAGTGCAGATCTCTTCTTTATATCGTAGCTACCATCTGGGAGATAAAGTGGTGTGGCTTAGGGATGTTAATGCTCATCCCTGACTTCCAGATCTTTTGAGACTAACTGGGACTTCCAGCCATACTGGAGTCCTCGGGTCTTGCTCGCCACTCCTCCCTGGCATGCTGTAAGGGTCAGTCAGTGATTGAGCATTCAGAAGGCCTACACAGATGCAGCAAGAACTGCATGCTAGGAAAATCCCAGTCAGCTTTCTGTAGGCCAATAAAACTGGGATGAGATGGGCCAGAAGGCTGGGGCCCATGCACCATGCTGCGGCTGAAGTCTGTAACCTTGGTTCTCTAGAGAGGTGGGCCCTGGAGCTCACCTGCATTTCATCCTTCGCGAAAGCTATAAGAAACAAACTCCATCTAGCAAGCATTTCTTAACTGTGTGTTGGGCCCTAAAAGCCAAGTCCTCAGGAGACAGTCAGGAGAGCAGGCAAAAGCCACATTGAGATTTGGGGGTAGACACAAGGTGGGAAGACCACTGGGGAGCAGGATGTGTGGGAGCAAAGCAGAGAGAGATGCTCCTGGCAAGTAAGAAGAAAGGATGGTGGCCCAGGGCATCCAAATCAGGCTGCGGGAAAAAGAGGACACAAAGCCATTCTCTTGCTAGGCTGTGTGCTTTGAACACACAGGGAACGTTTCACAGAGCTGGGTACCCTGGCCCTGTGACTGAAGACACTGGAAAAGGCACCAAGGAGCCAGCCAGGAAGGCAGCATGCCATGGAGAAGCTGAGGTTGTCCACAGACCAATGGGGAGAGTTTCCCAGAAAGCTCATGAAACATGGTGGTCATTTCCAGGAGTGTGGAAGATGAATTGTTCCATCCTCCACTTTGTCCCAGAAAACCTCAGCTTCCTCATATCCGGCCTTTCATTGACCATATAAATGATCTGGAACAATCCCAGTAATGTCCAGCTTTCTTGCCCAATTAGGATAGACCTTGTCATGGATGGAATTGACTCCTCCCAAAATTCCTATGTTGAAGTGAGAGAGAGGAGAGAAAAATGAATGAATAAGATATAAATATATCTTAGATGGCCTTCTATAGTTTGGGGTCTGATTCCTAAAACAGCCCCTTTATGTCCACTAAAATACAGCCTTATTGCTATGTTGAAACAATGCACAAAGAAGGTGGACAACCACTGATCAGAGGCCAGGCATCCTGTGCAAATTGGCACTAACCTTATAACAATAGTAGATCAAAGAAACAGTGCTGGGCTGGAGAGGTAGCTCAGAGGTATAAGTGCTTGCCTTGTAAGAGCAAGGTCCAGAGTTCAGTCCTCAGTACCACAAAAATACAAAAACCAAAACCAAAGAGACAGTGCTTTTGCTTAGGAGGCAGTGGCAGCAGACTGGGTCACTGCACCCACTGGTGGCTTCTACCCAGAGCGCGCTGTCTGCCAATGCCTGTTCCGCATGTAGTGTGTCTTCTCCTCTAAGCAGCCACTGTCAGATTATGATTCCCTTGGGATAAAGGATGATTTTTAAAATGTCAAAGAAATTGTCACTCAGGAGTTGTTTGAAGGAATGCAGGCAGCTTTGTCACTGAGAAGTCTTGGCCACATGCCACAGGCCAGCTCAGGCTAGGTAGTAGAAAGTGCCACTGAGCTATGTGCATCACAGCTCCAAGGTGCCTGGCTGCACAGACAGGAAAGTCTTGGAAGGGGTCAGCCCATGGGAGAGATGGAGGTCAGGATGCCTCCCTTTTCTTCCAGCCATCAGGGGTCCCATGTCTCTTGGAGTATAAGGTCACATGCCTTCCATGGTTAGGACCCAGAGAGTCCTGGCCCCTCACTGACCACCTCTGTGTGCTTACCCTCCTGTGGCTCACCTGCTCCAGGACCTTGCTGGTGTCTCCATGACATTCTTGGTGCTCCTTCCTTGGGGCCTTTACTGTGTGAAGTGCTGGGGCAGGACATTTTCTGGGGTCCCACAGGGCTCCTGCACCTCACTGCAGCCTTCGTTCATGGGTGTCCTGCCTGCTGCAGGTAGCCTAGACTCGCTCTTTCTCAGTTTCTTTGCTGTTGCTTTCTTTTTAAATTTCCTAGATACTCAGCATCCCTGAATATGCCACTCTTTCCTCATCCACTGCTTGGGGGTTACTCTTGATCTTTCCTGCCTGGTGTGAGTCTCAGCAGGAGGGCTCCTCTGGCTCAGCATCTGGGACAGGGGCTGCTAGAGCCCCTGGCAGGTGGTGACAAGGAGGGTCCCCTATGCCCCTGTCCACTTACTTCCAGGCAGCAATCCTTGGCAAGTCTCACTACAGCTGTGTGGGGTGGGAGGGTCCGTAGTGTATGAACACAGACCTCCAGGGAAGCAACAAGAAAAGCCCCACAGCAGGGCCTCCAGGAATGGCTGACGAAACAGAAACCACTAGACCTGTGTTGTGACAGCACTTCTCTGACACCAGCTGGACACCCTACAGGCTTGCACAGTTCTGATGCTCAGTGCCCCAAGATAGGCAGACCCTTTAGGTCAGGGGCTCCATCCCAGCGAGACTGCCCTCTCTGTGAAGCAGCTGCCAGATGGGGGATTAAGAAGTCCCCAGGTATCTTAACCCACTTTGTGTTACTATAGCTGAATACCAAAAACCAAATGTATAGCAAATAGAGGTGGAGTCCACTCATGAGCTGGAGCCCCATGACTGAGGGTCCACCACAGTGGGGCTTTCTTGTTGGGGACTCTCTGCCAAGTCCTGATGCATCACAGGGATAGAGCAAGCATGTTGCCTTGGTATCTTCTTAGAAAGCCACCACAGTGTAGTCACGATGGCCCCTCCCTCCTAAGCTCATCTAGTCCTAAATACCTCCCAGAGTCCTCACTAGTTTCTACCTTTTAATTTGTTAAAATACCACATGAGTTTGATGGGAACATTCAAATTGCAACACAGGTTGTTTGAATATCTATGTGTCCCATGTGGCTACAAATTTGGGAGCATTCACAATCACCCTCCCTTAGGCTTGATCCTTTGCTAGTGCTTCATAAAAGTTACTGAAGGTGATACATTTATGGTTCCAGTTTGGTTATAAAGGCAACTGCCTAGTGGAAGAGAAGGATAAAGTCAGGAGTGGTCCAAAGGACCAGAGTGTACTACCCTCCCAGAACTACAAAGATTCCTAGCCAGGATGTCACTGAACTTCAATCTTCAAGTGTTCTAGTGGTCTTTCATTAAAGAGGCATGGGCAACTACATCATTGCCAGATGTCTGAATGGTATGCATAGCCTCTCTCCCCACCCCGTATGGGATGGTGGGTGGGACTGAAAGTGGCATAGCACCTGAGCCCAAGACAGACAGTAGGGAGGCACAGGGGCCAACAGAGGCCATTGGCTCTGACTGCTGCTCTGGCTTTGTTGCCCATCACGGGTACCTGGGAGTGTGGCTGTCTGCCTGCAAGGCACAGCTGGTGAGGCCTGCTAGAGGTGTCTGTATTTTGCATTTCCCACAAACATTTTTATGTGCTAGATGGATGGGGACCCAGGAGACCTGAGTATCAAATTTATAGGAGCTGCACAATTAGAAAGCTGATTTGTTAATGACAAGATCAAGATGTTTAAATATTTTAATAGGACAAACTATACAGATTATATTTGTATTGTAGAGTTGCAGGGCTGTAAGACATTTCACAATTGTATTGCCTTCACCATGCATCCAACTAAAAATGAGGTCCAGGGAATTTCCAACGTTTAGCCCACACTTGGACCCAGGCACCTCCGCGGTGGGCTTGTCCTCCAGAGCCAGGAGCTCTGACAGCAGTTTCTCTCTCCACAAGGAACTGGGGGCACTGTGGCCAATTGCAAGGTAGCCAGCCTTGATTTCTTTCTTTTACTTCTTTTGTGGTTCTATTAGCCTTTTTGGTTATAAAGGCAGATGTGCCCAGGGGGATGGATTGAGGGACAAAATTGGGAGGAAAAATCCCTCTCCTGAGGTTGGGGTGATCACTGCATTGTCTACAAACAGAAGTCAAAAAACAGAAGAAAAGCAAAGAGCATGCTGGCCCTCAGAGGAGCCCCAGAGCAGTGGGCTGGTATTTGGGCAACACTCGCTATGGTAAGAGGTTGGAAAGGACCGGCCTGTTCAACCGTACATGGGGCACAGAACATTTCCCAATGCAATGAATCAATTTACTGAGCTTTCTGCAACAAAGTGCAAAAGCCTGCAGCCCTAAAAATACCACAAACAGATTTAGTAGGTTGCATTTGCTTCTGACCACTTCTAACGGAGCTGCTAGCTGAGGCCCCTGGAAGGCACCCCGTGATTCAGAAGAGTGTTGAGTAAATGATCATATGTGATCATTGATGTGCTCACAGTGTTCTATTAATCTTATTTCAAGTTACAACAGTCTGAGCCTTGTTTGCACACTTCTATTTTTAACAAATGAAAATGTATTACAAAGAAATCTTAATTGTCCCTTTTAGAATATAAAGCAACTGAAAATCTGTTGGCAATTTGCCTTTTACAAAATTTCCCACAATAGAAGAAGAATGTAAGTTTTTCCTAAAAGAGTCTATAAATAAAATTCTCTAGTGGGTGGAGTAAACCTTTTGCTTTCTTTTTGTGTGAGTTTGGATAGATCCATATGACAGCCTCATGCACGAAAGCCCCTTGTTAGGCAGAGAGTACGGGATATTCTCTGCACCAGCTAAAAGTGGAAACTGATTCATTTCTACAATTCGTAGGGTAGACAATGACAAAAAATGGTATGTACTTGGCAGGTGTAGAAGACCCGGACTGGTCCAGTTCTGACAGCTAAATGATCCCTTGCTTTTGGTCTTCCAAAGGAAGCAGTGGGGGCTTCAGATGGTGCCCACGTCTTCCTGGGGGACCCACTTGGGCTGCGTGACCTCATGAAGTGGGGGCCATTCTGGTTAACGTTATCCCCCATCTCCACTCCTAGAAGCTGGTAGCACTCCCCAGCTACGACAGCTCCAAATGAAGCTGGACATTATCACGTATTCTCAGGCACAAAATTACTCCACTGAGAACATTCTGCTAAATATCAAAGAAACCCAGAGCTGGGTAAAGTGTTACGATGTCCTAGTGAAGGCTAGTGTATCCGAGGGGAAAAGATCCTGGCACAGAACCGAGTTCAGTCCCAAGTACAGCTGAGACAAACAGAAATTTGTAGCCAAGGAGCAGGGTGTGGTTTATGGGTAGGGAACTGCCAACAAGGAAATTGAGAGAGGAGGGAATTTTGGATAAGCTGGGGACAGGCCAGCGTGGTGAGACCTCTGTGGATGGAGGAGGAGGAGGTGAAGGAGCCTAATTAGATATCCAGGGTATCAAATGTCAAGGATGGGGATTTTGATGAAACAAATATAGCAGAGTTCTTTCTCAAATCACACAGTGCAGAGATGAATATGGAAGGCCACTGCAAAGTTCAGGGAGCTGAGTAGTTTGGCCTAGGAAAGAATATTTATCAATAACCTGAAGGCAGGAAGCCCAGACCTTGAGGCATGACACTGGTTTTAAAACAAGTAGGGGAGGCCCTACTTCGGAAAACTATTATTCTTCAGGGTCCATCCCCTGAGCAGGAGGCAGAATCACCTTGCTCCTTAATGCCCTTCTGCACAAGCTCTGCTCCCAGTTCACCCAAGCGCAGCAGAGACAAGGGTGCTGCACAGCGATGTCCAGGTTCTGGAACTGGTCAGCGAACCTCCAGCCATCACACTGGCCACTGAGGATACTCACTGCTGCGGACTGCTGTGAGGCAGAGCCAGGCCAGGATCGGGCCCCCAAGGAGCTCAGAGTGGGCATGCTGAAGTTGTGTTCCAGGCCAGTGCAGGGCACTTCTTCAGCACAGAGGGGAAGCAGGCTTTATCTACAAGTGCCAGAGGCACTTCACCTGCTGCTACATCTGATGCCAGGGAGGTGGAGAAGGGAGGTGTGAGAGTAGAGCTGACTGCATGTGGCCAATCGTTTTCTTTGAAATCTGTCAAGGGGCCTGTGACAATAACGCAAACATAGTGTCTGTGTTTGAGAAGAGCCAATCCTGCTCTTCCTTCCAGGAGAGGAAGACCCATGACTCCACTGGGAACCCCAAAGAAGCAGTGTTGAGCCAGCCAGCCTGGCGAGGTATCTCCAAAGATCCTGCACTCCATAGGATCTCGGGGCCTGGTCCTATGACTTTCCTGTCCAGAATGGTCAGGTCCTAGCCCTTGGCTGAAGCCACGCGTCAATTTGGAAGATGAAGATTTCTCCAGGGCCCTGAGGTTTCCTTTCCTCTAAAGTCTCTGTGCCAGGACAGGGTCCAGCCTCCCTCTTCGCTGCTAACTTTCCTCTTTGAGTTCAGTCTCAGTGCAGCACTCTCTGTTTCACTTGCTGCCTTCCACACATTTATCCAATAATGTAGGGAGCCAGTGAGTATTCAGTGGAAAGGCCTGCTGGCCCTCCACGCTCTTGAGGGCTACGTCGATGCAGCAGTGGCCTCAGGGCCCAGGCAATGCAGGGACCTGAGGTAAGGGTCTTATCCAGGGGTACCCTGGATGGCACCACCTGAATCCTCCCTACATGTG
Source organism: Octomys mimax (assembly GCA_002564305.1). Classification (NCBI taxonomy): domain Eukaryota; kingdom Metazoa; phylum Chordata; class Mammalia; order Rodentia; family Octodontidae; genus Octomys; species Octomys mimax. Next base: position 23,772 of record NDGM011078771.1, read on the forward strand.
CCCTCCAGCTTCTTAAGCTGGTACATATTGCCCATCTATCAGGGCCACAGCCTCACCCGGTGGCCCCAAGTGCAGCAAAGTGGTCTGCACATCAAGAGTAAAAATTTCCATCCTTGCCCTACTAACTGCATCTGGCTTTATTTTTTAAAAATGCATTTTTTTTTTTTTCTGAAGGAGTTAAGTCTGAGAGGGGTTTTTGAATGCGAAACCCAGCTGGGGCTCTGTGGGTGTGTTTAACTCTCTGTCTCTTATGTCCCCAAAGGGTGGAAAGCTGTGAGAGTCCCTGTCGGGAGGAAGCTGAGCACGAGGAGAAAGACACACAGACGCCGCCTGCCAAGATTCTCCTGCCCCTGGAGGAGCGCGCAACCCATTTCCGAGACATGCTCCTGGAGAGAGGGGTAAGAAACCCCGGCAGCCCAAGGGCTCCTAAGGAGGCACAGCAGGCAGAGACACTCGTGTCAGGCTGAGTGATGTTCATGTACCAAGTGATTTGATGTTGGGAAAGTAAGCCAGCCTGGAAGGGGTCTCTGTTTCTTGTCTCAAGGGAGAAATGAGAAGCGTGCAGGGTGCGTGGCCAGCTTTCCTGGGCCGCTCTTCCTACTCTGAGTGAGAAGTTCTGAGGGGTAGGCAGAATGGTCCCTGAAAAGAAAAGGCCACCCAGAATGCTTAAGGAAGCACCTTCCTGTGTAGGGGAGGTTCTTGCTGTCCCCATATCAGGCCACTGTGTCTAAATCTTAGAAAACCCCCCAGGAATATCTTCTCTACTAGGGCAGTGAGGATGAAACTGTTAGAGCTGTCAGCCATACAAGCAGCCTGCTGTGGCTCGTGGACCACAGGTTTGTCATCACTGTGCTAGTGGCTACCGCATCTATGGATTCATGTGACTATTCTGAAGTTAAGATATCAACATGGTAGCTGATTTTAGATCTCATTTTGAGTAGAAGAGGTTATATCTGAATCTCCTGCCAATGACTTTTATTTCTTGCTTTGGCTTTTGGGTATAAAATGAGCCAGATACAATATTGTAGCCCAGTTGGATTTCTTCACAAAATGAAGCTGAACACAGAAGGTAGTAATGGAACCTATATGTGAAAATAATTATAATGAACACTCTAATGGCTTTGTGAATTCAACGTCAAATTCCCTCTGCAGTCTACAAGGGTTTCCAGGCTGTTCAGTAGCCCCTTCCACAGCAGGTGCTGCTCAGGGCTGGGCATGGGTGGGTGGCAAGAGCAAGGCAGAGCTGCTGCTGGTTCCAACTCCCTCAGGGCCAGGGATGGTGTTAGTCTTGGGAAAAGGAAGCACTCAGGCAGCTCTAGCTCCTCAGTATTCTAGTAGGCAGAGACTTATCGCCCCTCCTAACTGGGAAGTCTCTTTTCATTTGTACCATGAATTTGTATGTGTAGATCTTTCTATACAGTCATCCACTCAAAAGACAATATAGCCCCTGATGTCAGGAACTAGAACATGGACTTCATTAGGCCAAAGGTGACAGGATGTAAGTGAGCTAACAGTTTATGTCAGACCTGGGAAAGGAGCAGCCACTGTGTCACGCAAATCTGTACAAGGTCCCTGTTCTGGTACACCGTCCCAGACTGCAATATGACATCCCTGGCATATCCCATCCCTCCATGTTGCCAAGGTCTTAGAGCGTGGGGAATCTCAGGGGCAGCTGGGGCCTGGTATCTAGGATGTGCCTTCTCCTGATGCTTCATGGGTGACGTGTTGAGCTGTTCTGGGTGGGGCTGGCATTTTCCTCATTCATCCTTGGCCTGGACCCAGCAGCAGACACAGAGGAGCCCTAGAGCTTGTGAGGATGGGTCATCTCCTGGGACTGCAGCTATGAAAAGGTGTTTATTTGCTTTCCCTGTGCCATACTTTTTTTTTTGGTACTGGAGATTGAACTCAGGACCCTGCACTTGCCAGACAAGCATTTATTCTACTGCGCTATCTCCCCAGCCCTGTGCCACACTCTTATATGTAGCTGTAGGACAGGGCTGGAGGCTCATCGTAGGAATGGAACACAGCATCCTCTCTTTGAGGCTTGGGTCCTGTTTTTCCCTCATGGAAAAACAGTGAATGCCCCACTGTGTTCTTATTGGCTTGGATTGCCTCAGTGGTTTTCATTCTTTACTATCATTTCTACTTGCATTACAATATTACAAGGACATTGCAGATATCTATCTATCTATCTATCTATCTATCTATCTACCTACCTAGAGAGAGATAAGTAGATAGATAGATAGATAGATAGATAGATAATGACCCTGCACATCTGGTCCAACCAAATTATTTGGAAGGAGATGTGATTTATCTTCCATGAGATATGATGACATTATGAACTTTCCACTTACTCTTATTATATAACTTGTTATATCCTTATGTTGGGAGCTAGAAAGCCGCGTTTACCAACACAGCTGACCTAGACTAGAATGAGCACAGCCTGCCAGGCACAGAGACTAGCAGGGTGTGTTTATATGGACTCTTAGATTTGTCCAAATGGTTTGCTTGAGAGATTTTACTATGACATTTGCAGGGCGTTCTTAACTCCTTGAGTGTGGATGATTCATTTCAGTCTTTGAGATTCTTATAAGGAAATCAACAAGAATAATAGAGAATGTGAAACAGAAGCCTCAGAGCTGTGTTTACGTGAAGGGACCAAGGGCAGCTTGTACCTGTCTGATGAGGCTTCCAGGAGCCCACTCATGGCCCATGAATGGAAAAGATCAATCCGGATTTACTACCCATGTCGTAAAGCAATGCCATCATTTATGAGTTTTGGACTTTATAAAATATGCCAGAAGATTTCATCCATTGCTCATGCTCATGAGAATTTGATAGCTCAACCTATAAGAGTTCTAGTTGCTTAAAGAATGAGGCATCAAAAGGTCACTCTTTCATGGACTGACTGATTAATAGGATTTTCCACTGCATTGTTTCAGTAGCTCAGCTTAGAAATTCATATACTTGGGGAATTATGAAGCCATGTCCTGGGGACTCCTAACACCTTACAAAAGGCAGAATTTGAACTATTCCATGGGAATTACAGATTGGGAAGGGGGCTACAGTTATGCATTTTTATAGTAGGTGAATTATGACCCAAGAGGCATTTCTGTGTTGTGTTTTCCTCCCACTTTGTAATACCTTAGTTCATGGTAGATCTTTCTTTTAAAACTTCACTCTGTGAAGTAGCAAGTTTAATCCTACAGCAAGTTATTAATTTAATCTGCCTGCTAGATAAGCCCATTAGGGATATTTTATTGGGATATTTTCCTTTGAAAAGTGTCTCTTGGAAATAGATAGTGTTCACTTATGGGCTAGGAGGAAAAACTCCTTTCAAGAACAGTAAACTTGGACTCTGGGACTGAGAGACTGCCCCCGGGTTGTCTCAGGGTCCTTGTGTTGGTGACCACCGTCCAGCTTCCAAGAAATGGGCATCAATCTCGAGTAACTGGCTTATGCCTGGAAGGAATGCAAACTCTCACCCATGCTTTCCTGGTACCCTACTTGCCCAGACTTAGGCAGGTGCTGAAGGAGGGCGCGTCATCTTCACAGGTGAGCTGATCATGCACAGGAGCCCTGTGCTCTGGGCGCCGGTGCTGTCGCTCCTGTCCAGGGACAACTCATTGGCTTCTCGTTCCTACAACAGCTCTTCTAAGTCTCAGAGGCACATAATATATTGCTGATAAAATGAGCTATTGTTGCCACGTAGTCAGTGCTTAGCACCAAAATTGTTAAATAATAGACACACAATTACTAAGGTAATAAACATATCAATTAAATTTATTTCTTAATAAATACATCAATTAAATTAATACTTTTTAAAAATCACCTCAAATCCTATGGTAAGAAATAATTATTATCACTAGTATGTTACATTTCCTTCTGGTCTTCTTTTTTTCTTAAACATTTATTTATTTATTTATTTATTTATTTAGAGAGACAGAGAGAGGAGAGAGAGAGAG
>NDGM011078774.1:0-11632 GCA_002564305.1 Octomys mimax
TGAAACTGTCCTACCAATTTGATTTGAAACTGTCTCATTGCTATTTGTTTATCAATAAAATTCAATAAAATTATATATATATATATAATATATATATATTCTAATATTCATATTCTTCTAATATGAAAATCCCTTACTCATATAGATATGTGATGTTTAGTATCCTTTAATATGATTTTGTTCTATGTAAAAATGCTTTCAAAATAAAATTTCCATGTTTGGAGTTTGAAATAAATCATTCTGGGCCAGCCAAATAACTCAGTGGATTAAAGAGACTGCAAGAAGGTGCATGGGCCAGGGGTTTGATCCCCAGGCCTGCCATGCTGGCCCTGCCCTTCAGGGGTGTGCTGAGACTGCAATTAAGACTGGATGTATTGGCGCACACCTGTAACCCCAGCTCTTGAGAGACTGTAAATAGGCGGGTCATTATGAGTCCGATCTAACAGTGAGACCCTGAGCACCCTGTAGACCCTTCCCTCAAATACAGAAAAAAAAGCAATAAGATGAAGTAAATTGTTCTTCAGGGTATAATTATACTCTATATATCCTCATGATTTTGGGAATATACTTCTTGCCTGAGGTGAAATTTTTCAAACCCAAAATTTATACATTTAACCATCATAAAGTAAAAATGTTTACTAGTATTTAGTATAATTATTATGTACAACCACCACCACTGATTCTAAAATACTGTCTTCACCACCTCTGTATGGTTAACCAGGAGTTTCCTCTTTTCCCTCTCCCTAGGCATATGTTGTAGATTTTTCAAATAAGAATAGCTGATTAACAATGATTGCAGGGCTGGGGGAGATGGCTCAATGGAATAAACACTTCCAAAAAAACCCCAAATAAATGAAAAAATAAGCACTTCCCTGGCAAGCACAAGGGCCTGAGTTCAATTCCTGGTTCCACAAATAAATGGTACATTATATATTTTATCATTGAGTCTGTTGCTCAGATTTTCAGATATAGTTATGGAAAATGGGACATATGATTTAATTTTACCACATGCTTTCCAAAAAACTTAAATTTTTGTTCTTATCTCACATTTTCTTCTATTACCTTTTTAAAACATTACTTTAAAGAGAGTAGGTAATAATTGATGTAACAATAGACATAGTACATATTTAGAAGACTGAAATGACAAGTATTTCAAGCATGGCTTTAATATTTCACATTGCTGTCCTCAATGTAGTTGCTTTGTTCACAGATATCAGCACTGAAAGTTAGTCAAGGTGAAAATTCTACTCATTAACTGCTATTTAAAAAATGGTATATGATATGGTATTTACACATGTGGGTCTGGTTTGTTTCACTTATGAGCATAGCCTCAAGTTGCATCCACTTAGCTACAAAGGCTTCGAGTTTGTTTTTCTTTATAGTTGAGTAATACTCCATTGTATAAAAATACCACATCTTTTTCATCCACTTCTCAGGTGTCAGGCATTTTGGTTATTACCAAGATTTGGCTATCACAAATTGTGCTACTGTAAATAAGAGTGCACATCTATCACTATGATATGATGTTTTCAGTTATTCTGGGAAAATTCTCAAAAGGGGAATAGCTGGATTGAATGAGATTTTCAGTCCTAGTTTTTTGAAGAGTCTTCACACTGATTTCTATAATGGTTGTAGCAATCTACATTCCCATCAACAGTGAAGAAGAGCTCCTTTTCCTGAGCAGCCTCTCCAGCATTTCTTGTTGGTTAATTTTTTTTATAATAACCATTTTTCTGGGGTGAAATGGTACCTCAATGTTGTTTTAGTTTGAATTTCTTGGATAGCCAGTGATGTGGAGCACTTTTTCATGTATTTACTTGCCTCTTATATTTCTTCTGAGAGGAGTGTATTCATCTGAGACAGCAATTGAGACTGGGAATGTTGGTGTATGCCTGTAATCCCAACTCTTGGGAGGCTGTAAACAGGTGGTTCACTATGTGTTAGATCTAGTAGTGAGACCTTAAACACCCTGTGGACCTTTCCCTAAAAATACAAAAAAATGGGCATTTGAGAAGAACAAATATTTTTGCTAGAGTATAGTATTCAGTCTTTTTCTCATTTGATACTTCCTAAGCTTAACCTTTAGTGCCCACATTCCTATTATCATTATGTTCTTATGACCTCTGACTAGAATTATGTATCAAGCCCTACTCACAACACTCTAGTTGTTCTCTGTTCAGCATCTCCAAACTTTAGTGAACTCCCATAAACATTACAATGACTTCTAAACCATAATGTCTTATACAGTCAGAATATGACCCCACTTCTCTAATACCTGTTTTTTATTAATCAGTTTTTACATTCCCAAGACATAGTAACTTACACAATTTAAAGGAGAAAAGGTTAAATTTAATTCATGGTTTGTGAACATTCAGTGTATAGTAAGGTGATTCCAGTATAAGAACATTATGGTTAAGTATGTGGCAGAGAAAAGTTGCTCAGTTGTTTCATGACAATCAGGGAACAAAGAAGTGGGTAAGCACCAGAGAGCAATGCATACATTGTACCAAAAACTATTCCCATATAACACATACACACAAGCCTGTTCTTCACAATTCTGCTAGGCATTTATTAATACAATAAAATTGATATATCTGTATTAATTGTCACACTAATATGAAATACTCAGTAAAATTATTCCTTCTGTCTCTCTCTCTCTCTTTCTGTCTGTCTTTCTCTCTCTCTCTAACTCCCTTTCACACACGCACACGGACACACACACACACACACACACACACACACACAATCTGGGTTCATGGTTGATATAGAAAAAACAAAGGATTCATGTCTTTTTCTAATTTTTCTTGGGTAAGAATTATGAGAAATAGAATAAAAACAGGAAAAGAAACAGTCAAAAAGGCATATAGAATTGTAAAGGTTCTGGAAATGACAAGGTTCCACCCTTTCACTTTATTTATTCACAGAAAATCTTGCCCAGAGATTATCCACAAGATAGAAATAAATGGAAAGACATGGATAGGAATTCCAATTGTCATTGTTTTCACATGTTATATTTTTAATAGAGTAAAACCCAGAATTTGCCTCCAAATATGATAGCTTATAAACAAAGTTTAAAAATTTGCAGGATGAATATCAACATATCATAAAAGGAACTACTGCTTATACCAGTAGCCAGTTATTTGAAATTGAGATGAAGAAAGGAACTCGACTAAAATACCTACAAAAGTAAATAGAAAAAAGTTAACCACAAAGGTCAAAGACCTCTATAATGTAAATTATAAAGTTTTGATGATTTTGAAAGCTTTTGATATATTTTAGACCTGTATGTTCCACACATGACTTCCATTCTTATTTCCATAATATTTTACTTTGTTGGGAATTCTGCCGAAGACCATCGTATCTATTTTCTTCCCATGAGGCTTTATTGCTTTGGGGGATTAAAGTTTATTACATAGATGGGTGGGCAAATTAGTTAGAAATATAAATACATGTTTATAGATAGTTAAATAGCTATAATAAATAAAGTAATAATCATATTAATAAAAGAGTGTCTTGCTAATGTTTTGTTTGAAATTTACATGCATCTCTGGGACAGGTAGCACGTATTAGATATTTAAAATGCTTAATTTCATCTTCTAATTGTATTTCATAGATTGCAAAATAAATATTTGTATTTCCTTTACCCTTTAGACTTGTGAATAATGAAAATTCCTCATAAGTTATGGAAACTACTTTTTAGTCATATTTTTATTTGATATATTATCTATTATCCTTTCTCACACAACCATATAGTAATATCCTTCTCTTTGGTAACCTTTTGAGAATTTTGCTTAACTAAGATAAAATGACTAAAGTTAAAGTTGTCATGTAAACATGAAGAGTAAAATCACTTCATTTCTATTCAATGTAGTTTTGATAATTTCGTTTTTGTGGGAAACTATGAAAAAATTTATAATTTCTGAATTGGATAAATAACAGTTTTTAGAGAAAAATAATCTTGAAACAGAGATAATTAAAAGCAATGAAGTTTTTAACAGGAGTAACATTTCCCCACTAACAGCTAACTTATGTAATGGCTAGTCTGGTGCCTAATAGAAGCAAATTGTCTATAATTTTCAGTTTCATTGCGGCAGATAAGCACAAAGAGCAATCAGAAAAGTACATAATATCTAAACTTTGCATGAAAATGCCTTTTCTGTTTAATAAAAACATATAATTTTGGAGAATAGTGAGCAATTTAAGAATTCTTAAACATGATAAGTTCTGCATCCCTTTTTCTGTGGAAACATTCAGTTTTACTTCAAATATACAGCTAGTATTTTAAAAGTTACACCAAAAACATATCAACAGTTGTTTCCCAAGATTTTTTAAAGCATCTTACCTATAAGAGATGCAGGGGAATCATTTTGTCTTTTTTGCACCATTGTATCCCAGAACCTAGAAATATCTGGAAGAAAATGTCTGGATTGTGGTTGTACGGGTCCTCAATCTGTTACTGAGCACCAAATAGTGTTTTTAAAAGAAAGGAAACTTTTAGAAGAAAGGAAAGAAAGAAGAAAGAAGGGCAGAAAATAAGATATGAAGTTGGATTAGCATTACCTTATTTTTTATTTGAAAGAGAATAAAAAATAAAAAATGATAATGAATTGCAAAATAACATGGTAGGAAATAACTATCCTATATACAAACTGCTGTACAGGGTTTCAGGATAATTTCTGGAGGGATTTGACTGACTTTTTCAGGTAGAAAATTTACATTTGTTGGTACATAGGTCTTGTTTTATCTTGGTCTTAACAATCTGGCAGAATAGTATAAAAACAAGATATAAAGAGTAAAGCCATATTAATATTCTGAGTTGAAAAATGTTCAAGTCAACAACTGACATTGCCAGTCCTGCAGATAATCTACTACTATTATGGCCTACTGGAGAATATGGTATTATTTTGCTGAATTCACACATCTACAATACTTGAATGGCAATGGAATACCTACCTCTGACAAAAGGAAACAAAAAAGGAGGATTTAAATGAAGGACCATTTTGTAGTGAAAAAAAATATATGTATGCACAAATAGAATATATATACAATTACTTTCTCTTAATTCTATGAGAAAAAAGATTTGTATTATTAGTGTTTACACAAGATACTATATCTGTATCTTGTACCATGAATAATTACTACCGAGATTAAAATATGTAATGTATTAATTATGGTAACTGTCCTACTAACCTGTTTTGAAACTGTCCAATTGATGTCTATTTCTCAATAAAATTAAAGAAAAATAATAATAAATAAATAAATAAATAAAAACAAATTATCTATCCTTTATACTTCATCAGGTCAATTGTGGGCAATTATGTGTATTTTCTGACTAACAAAAACATAAGTACTTGTACTAGCAAACCTATGAAAAATTCATAATTTTAAATTATTTACAGTAAATCTGAATAACAAGTTTACTTGACTTCTACTTTTAAAGTCAGGTTTATTTAGACATGATTTTTTAAAATAAAATTTACAATTTTTAGGTTTAGAGTACTATAAATGTTGGCAATGGTGTAGGCAGTCATGGCAAACATATGGAACACATCCCCCAGCCATCTGTTTGTTATTATTAAAAGCTCTAAACAGTTTGCCATCAGTGGTTTATTATCCCATAGAATAATCATGATATGAAATATTATCACCTCTTGAAAATACCTACTAAGTCTTTTTTGCAGCAATACTATGCAAGAAAAATTTCACACCTAATTTTCAATCCTGGAAACCACTAAACTATGTCCTGTTCATAGTTCTGTATTTCTCGAGAATACAATTGGAATCAGGCAGTATGCAACCTGTTGAGTTGGCTTAATTCATCACAATGTATTTGTTATTCAACCATATGGCTATATTAGTACTCAATCTCTTACAATTGTTGAGGAGCTGTTTTTTGTTTGTTTGTTTTTGTTTTGTAATACTAGGGATCAAACTAAGGACGTTGTGCTTGCCAGGCAGGTGCTTATGCGGCTGAGCTATGTCTCTTGCACTGAAGAGCAATTCATTAAATAATTGTGCCACAAAATGTTATTCTATGTGATATGTAATTGGGTGATATCTTACTTTGTAAACAACATGAGCAAACCAGGTAGGATCTTTTTTTCAATTTTTTTATATTGAAAAATGTTTAATTTCATTTAATCAATAACTAGAGATAAGAGAGCTGGCACGATAGCTCAGCAGAATAAAGCACTTGCTTAGGCAAGCTTAGGCAAGAACAGGGACCACAGTTTGACCCCTGGCACCACATGTTTTGCAAGCCCCACCCCCAGGCAGGCTGAGCCAGCCAGAGTCCGGGCCCAGTGATGCACACCTGTAATCCCAGTGCTCAGGAGGCTGAAAGCAGAAGGATCAACATGAGTCCAAGCTACATAGTGAGACCATGTAACAACAAAATGCATTAAAAAATAAATAGGATATTTCAGTAATACAACATACACAAGATTTACTTTATAAGAGATTGCCAAAATGTTTTCAGTGTTCACTTTTGAACTTCAATCAACAGTATATGAAAATTAGTTTTCTGTTTCTTTTCTAAACCTTCACACTGTTACACATTCTGACTAGTCATTTGAAGTAGTATATAATTATTTTCCATTTAATGGATTGAATTTGCATTTTCTTACTAACTAAGGATGTTGAGTGGCTTTAAATGTACTCCCTGTTTATATATGTTTTGATATGTTTTCACTAAATTACTTGGTCATATTTTGGTATGGTTTGTTTTCCTGCTATTGACTTTAAAAGTTCTTTGTATATCCTCGATACCAAGCTCATTTCTCAGATATGTGTGCTCTACAATTTTCCAGATTGCAACTTCTCTTTTCATTTCCTAAGAGGCATATTTGAAGAGCAGTTTTATATTAGTGATATTCAGCTTAACATTTAAATTTCTGTGATTTATGCCCTAAGTGTCATTCTGAAGAAATATTGCTTCTTATCCTGTTCACAAAGCTTTTCTCTTATGTTTTACCCTACAGCCTTTTGTCAAAAGGATTACTAACAAGCCCCAATGTTTCTCTCTAACTCAAACATGACTGATATTGATAAATTTAGCAAATACATTACTGAGAACTTTTATTATGTCATCATGAGAACTTAGTCTCTGAAATTCATTGAGCCTTTTCACTGTTTTGTCTTCAGGCTATGTAAATAAATATAAGGTATACATTATATAATATGTGTAATATTTATTAAATTATATTGAGTGCATAGTTACTTGACATCAGGAGAAGCACTTCCCATCTCTGACCTCATGTTTCCAAGGATCTATGTCACTGTTTTCTGTTATCTTTTATTTTGCCATTTAATTTATTTATACTCTGCTATGCTTTTATAGGGGGCTCCACTAAATACTTAAGCTTGTGTAACTGGTTAATATCAATTAATATTACACTCACAAAGCATATATATTTGTCTACAAATGACTGGCAATTATCTAAAATTGTTAACTTGAGGCTTTACAACTCAGCATATTAATATGGCATTACTTTTTATAGATTGTGTTTATATATTCCTGCTAGATGGTTAAGACCAAGGTAAAGCAAGACATCTATAAGTACAAATGTAATTGCTGTATCTGGAAAGGTAAGTCAAATCCCCTCAAGATTTACCCTGAAACCATGTACAGCAGGTTGTAAATCTTTTGTCAGTATCAGCCACCTGGATGAGTCACAGCCATTGCTTGACCAATTTGCTCTCTGTGAAAGCCTAAGATAATATTTTCTCCCTAAGTGACTCTCCTTAGGCACAGTCTACATCATTGATCACTTTCTCTGTGGCACAATAATCTACTTGATCAGAAAATTTGGGACACCAATGAGTTACAGGATATCACAGAACAGGTTCTCTTATGTCCTGAGTCCTCACTACCTTGAAGGACTAGGGCCAAGATATTGCTATTCTTCTAGCCTCTCTTTTTCTGTAATGTTTGGTCTGCAAATGGTAGTTGTCAAACATCCAGATGAGAAGCTTAATGATATTTTTGCCCTGTAAAAGATGTAGTTGAGCTTAATCTCTCTCTGTCCGAATATCAAATACCTTGCACATAACATGGAATTGCCATTGTCCAATAACCATGGATATTCTAAACTTTAAACCCTATACAATGTAAAAAAACAAAAAAGCAATTACACATTTTTACACAGGAATTTAGGAATCAAACCATAGACAACACTGTAGCAGGACAATCCTATGACATATTTTTCTTATCTCTTGTATTTTTATGTTATCAGGTTTAAAATAATATTTACTTTAAAGAGAGTATAGCAATAATTGATATGACATTAGAAGAAGTATGCATTTAGAAGACCAAAATGATAGGTATTTCAAGCATGGTTTTAGGATTACATATTGCTATATTCAGTGTAGTTGCTTCATTCACATATATCAGCATATAGAATTAGTCAGGGTGAGAATTCTACCCATTAGCTGCTGTTTTCAAAAACCTGGTGGAGATTCTTAGGACCATTGCCTTAACCATTTTATTTATGTAAATGTGTCATTTTGTCCCTGCCCAATTTCCTAACTTTCTACTTTCTCTGTTCTTGTTGTTTAATCCTTAAATTCTCACTTGCCATTCAACTGTGTTATATCTTTCAATTTTTATTTTTTTCTTTTGAGTTCTTAAACCAGAGAGACAATACAATATTACACATGTGGCTCTGGTTTATTTCACATATGAGTATATCTCAAGTAGGATCTGCTTATATGAAGGCTTTGAGTTTATTTTTCTTTATAGCTGATTAATATTCCACTTTATAAAATCACCACATCTTTTTCATCCATTCCTCAGGTCACAGGAATTTTGGTTGTTTCCAAAATTTGGCTATCATAAATTGTGCAACTACAAATATTAGCATGTATATACAATATGATGTTTTCAGTTCTTTTGGTCATATTCGCAGAAGGGGTTTAGCTGGATTGAATGGGCTTTCTAGTCATCATTTTTGAGGAGTCTTCGCACTGATTTCCATAATGGTTGGACCAGTCTATATTTTCACCAGCAGTGGAGAAGGGTTCCATTTTCCCCACAGCCTCTCCAACATTTGTTGTTGGTTGATTTATTTATGATAGCCATTCTTTCTGGGATGAGATGGTATTCCAGTGTTGTTTTAATTTGCATTTCACGTATGGCTAGTGATGTGGAACATTTTTTCATGTACTTATTTGCTTCTTGTATTTCTTCCTCTGAGAAGTGTGTACTCATCTCAGATGCTTATTTTTGTATTGGGTTTTTAAATTTTGGGACCTATCATTTTTTAGTTCTTTATAAATTTTAGTAGAAAACCTTTATCTTAGTGCTTATTAGTGAAGATTTTTTCCACATTTATAGGTTTTCTTTTCACTCTGTTGATAGTTAATTTTGACATGAAAAAAATCTCAGTAAAAGAAATCCCAATTGTTGATTCTTTCAAGTATTTCCGCTGCAGTTTGATTTTTGTTTAAGAACAGTTTGCCTACCCTGTCCTCAAGATTTCCACCTACTTTCTCTTTCAGGAGATTGTGTTTTTAAGTTTAGATCTTTAATCAATTTTGATTTTAGTTTAGTGCATGGTGATAGATTAAAAAATGTCAAAGTGCCTTGCATTTGAAACTTTCATATCAATCAGAAGCTGGTAAAACCATGGGAATTAAAGTGAAGATAAAGTTTACCTGCCTTAAAGTCGTGTTCGTAAGAAGGAAGTAAATTATTAATTTAGTGTGTGAGTGTCTCTTTGCAGTTGCTTAAAGAGCTCTGCAGGCTCAGACAACTCCCCTCTTCGATGATTTGTTGAAAGCCGCTTTTGTGGGCATGGCAGCCTTGAGAACTGTTTGTCAGGGAAAAAAAAATTCTCTGCCTTTGACATTAGGTGGGTGTCTCAGGTATTTAACATTTGAATCAGCAGAAAAAGAACTGTGCATCTGTGCTTTAGCTCTGTTCTGCTAAAAGTTCTAGAATAAGTTTTTAAAAATTATAATTTATGAATGGGATGAAGAACAGCATTTTGAGTTTCAGATATTGAAGACACTATTGCAGCAAGATATAATCACAATACAATTTACTATTCTTACAATGTCCAAAGCAAATAATGTAACCCATATGCAGTGTAATTTCTATAAAAATTTCAATATCATTTCTCACAAAATTTGTAAATACTTGTAATACATATACCTGACACAAAAAAAGTTAGCTGAAAAAAACTTGAGAAAACAAGGACAAAATGGAAGTCATAATATGGTAGGACTTCAAAGTCTATTGCAAACATGTAAAAATCTATTACAAAGTTCTTGCATGGCCAGTCCTAGCTAAGGCCAGCTGAGTATGTGGCCGACCTTTTGGTTACCCTGCTGCAGCCGGACATGCCAGTCCAAGCGAAGGCACAGCATGGATAAGAAACTCTACCACCCCCTTGGCAGCCCCCCAACACTCTGCAGCACCCCCCGATCCCGCCTGCCCAGTGAGAATTTCTGCAATGTTCTGGAGACCCCCAGATCCAGTCCTACCTCAGGCCTGATGAGTGTGTGGGAGAGCTTCCAGCTAACCTGCATCAGAGGGACCAGCTGGTCCAAGCCCAAGCCCAGTGTGGGTGATACACTCTTCCACCCTACTGGAACCCACCCACGACCCCAGAGAACCCCACCACTCAGTGAGAGTATCTGCCGCACTCTGGGGACCCCGAGATCGAGTCCTAGATCAGGCCCGGTGAGTGTGTGGGAGAGGTTCTTCTACCGCCTACTCCACATTGTTCCCTCCAGGCTCAGCTCAGGCCTAGCATACAGGCCTGGTTTGAAACCCTGAAGCTGCAATCACTGCAGAGAGAGTAGGGGACCAAAACACCCAGCAAGTTCAGGATCAGAACATCTGGCCAGAAGGGCATAACAGGTGCACTCCCGAGTATGGCAGCAGGAAGGAGCTGAGCACAGCAGCCAGAACCAAGCCAGGCACAGCTGGAAAATCCAAACATTTTAGATCTGCACTTGAATTTCAGTAGGTACTAATGTTATGACTGCACCAAAATTCTACAAAAAACGTTGGAAGATTGTACTACACAAAATGTCAATGAGAAGGAGCAAAATGCAATCTCAGGACACAAGCCCACCCATAATAAGTGCAGAGGACAGTAACACAGAACAAACTGGGAATCACACAGCTGAAATCAATGAATCAACAGCGTCTGAAATAAAGAAAAGATTTAGAGGAACTGATATTGGAATTAAAAAAAAGAAATCCTTGAATTAATAGTATCTGAAGTGAAGAATCAAATGTAGAAACACATGGAGGAAACCCAATACCCACACAGAACAAGTGCAGAGGACACTAGCTCAGCTCAAATGTATGAATTAATAGCGTCGAAAGTACATAAGCAACAGCAGAAAGTTATAGAGGAACTCAGAGAGGAATTCCTTTTGTAAATAAAAGAATTCTCTGAATTCATAGAATTAGAAGTAAAGAATCAACTACAGCAATAAAGGGAGGAAACCCATCTGAAGAAAACAATGCAGTATAAGAATTAATAACTATTTCTAAAGAAGACATTGATTATAAAAATAGACGATAGTAGAAAAATGATCAATTCCTTCAACAAGAAAAACAGGAAAGAAATAGATCGCATGAAGCAGAGTCAAAGAGATATAGAGGAACTTAAAATCT
>NDGM011078782.1:0-21421 GCA_002564305.1 Octomys mimax
TCAATTGTGAAACTGTCTCTTTGATATTTGTTTCTCAATACAATAAAAAAATAAATAAATTTTTTAAAAAAAGATGCAGAGCAGGTCTACAAACAACAAAGAGCACCCTCAAAAATTTCTAATTCACTAAATTTTATTTTAGAGAGAAAAAAATAAAACAAAAATTCAAAACAAGGTAATAGGGGGGTAACAATGGTTAATACATTTCATATTGTTGTCTTTGAATCAGTTACTCCCAGTACAAGATATAGGCACTTAATTGTCCAAACAAAAGTAGCAAACCTTTCTTTTCAGTGAGAAGATTATTGTTTTCGGTGTGGACTTTGTATCTAGCTATAACCTAGCAGTCTCTTAGTGGAGTTTTGGGGTCTTCCACATAGAGTATCATGTCATCTGCAAATAAGGATGATCTAACATCCTCCCTTCCTATCATTATTTTTTTTTTTAGATCTTTCCCTTGTCTAATTTCTCTGGCTAAAGTTTTGAGGACTATGCTGAGTAAGAGTGGAAACAGTGGGGATCCTTGTCTTGTTTCTGATTTTAGTGTAAAAGTTTCCAGTTTTTGTTCACTTAGTATGATGTTGGCTGTTAGATGACTTTATTTTTTTTAATGCGTTTGCGGGCTGGGAATATATCTCAGTGGCATAGTGCCTGTCTAGCAAGCACAATGCGCAGAGTTTGATCCCCAGTACCAAAAAAGAAAACAGACAAAAAAGTCCCTTTTTTGGGGAAAAAAAATACATATTTGGGACAAGGTCTCACAATGAAACTTAGACTCAGTGATTTTCCATCTTTTAACTTTCAGTCTATGAACTTTTTTTTGAATTAAATGTGTCTATTTTTTATGTATTTGGTACAGTGTCTTACTACAAAACATGGACTCATAGTAATACTCTTATTTTCAGCCTCCCCAGTGTTAGGATTACAGGTATGCGCCACCACATCCAGTCTCAGTGGCCAGCTCAGCATGCCCGGGTGTGGGGCCAGTGTGGCATATGGTGCCAGGGATCAATTTCCAGCCCCTACACTTGCCTAAACAGGTGTCTAGTTTGCTGAGCTATCTTTCCAGCCCTTTCAATGTATTTCTCGTATGTGACATATTATTGGATCTTAATTCTTATTCTGTTCTGCCAATCTGTCTTTTGACTGATGAGTTGAGACCATTAACATTGATGGATATAACTGATATATATTGACTTATCCTTGTCATGTTATTTTCTTGTTGCTGGCTTCCCCTCTTTGTCACCCTCCATCTGATTAATTGTTTCCCTTGCCTGGTGGATTCTTTCTATTGGGGTTCATGGAGTTGTCATCCTTGTTATCTCTTTCTAGAGTGTTTTTCAAAACATTTTGGAGTGCTGGTTTGGTGGTTATAAATTTCCTCAGATGGTTCTTTGTCATGCAGTATCTTATTTATTCATTAGTTTAGAAGATAGTTCTGTGTGGTATAACAATATTTGTTGAAGAATGTTTTTCTTTAGAACATGAAATATCTCCCTCCAAAATCTCCTTGACTTGAGGGTTTGTGCTGAAAAATCAGCTGTGTTTCTGATGGGCTTTCTTTCATAGATGATCTGTTTATTTTCCCTAACAGCTTTTGCGATTCAGTTCTAGTGTTGAATTCCCAGAATCGTGATGATGATATGCCTGGCTGTAGATCTTTTCATTATGGCCAATTGGAGTTCTACCTGCATCACTTCTCTGTATGTCACATTCTTTTTCCCCACCAGGGAAGTTTCTGCCATGATGTCTGTGAGCAGTTTTTCTATATATTTGTGATCTCTCCTGCTTATCCACTGACTCCAATCAAGCTTAAGTTACTCGTGTTTGCCTCACCTAGAAGCTGCTGTGCTGATTTCTCATGGCGTTTGCTGTTCTTAAGAAATCTTCCTTTACATGATTGCTAACTGCAAGTCTGTCTTCTATATCAGAGATCTTGTCCTCATATTGGCTTAATCTGTTACTGATACTTTCAGTGCAATTTTTATTCTCCTGGATATCTGCTTGAGTCTGCCTCAGGAGTTCCATTTATTTTCTATGCTGAGCTATTGTGACTTCCAAAATTTTCTTAAACTCCTCTATTTTTTGTCTGTATCTGTTCTAGAGTCACTAAGCATGGTTTACTTTGTGGACACCATCTTTGCAGCTATATGAGTAATTATTTTTAATTTGATTTTTTTCTAGAGCCTTATTCAGTTGCTTTTGTGTTACTATGTCAGAGAGTCCAGGTGGGGGCCTTTTAGATTATCCCATCTCATAGTGCACTGGCTTTTCTTTTCAGTAAACTGGAAGTTGGGGCTTGCATCCTGCTTAGGTGTGTTCTCATTTTCTTTTCCTTTTTAAAAAATTTAATTCTTGGAGTGATGTTTGTAAATTGCCTGTGTTCAGTTGCTTTGTTGCTAGTATTCAGGACCCTTAGGAAATGTCTATTTTTCTTAGGTATCCTCCAAGTATAATGGATTTCTGGGCTTTGAGTCTGTTTCAAGACCTTGTCTTTAATTTTTTGGAGATGAAACGTTGCTATAAGTTTTTCCCAGTCCTTGGTTCTCTGGCACTGTGCCACAGTATTTTCTATGACCATCAATCAGTCTCAGGCTTGTAATACAGGGAATAATAGCTGTTTATACTGATTTTGTTGCTTTTGGCTAATGTGGTACCACCAGCAGTGACAATAGCATAAATTACAGCCTAGGAAATGACAAACTGAGGTAACAATTAATTTGACACCTTTAGCTGTATGAAGAGATTTGTGCTTATATAACAAAATCTAAAACAGACTAGAAAATAATATGCAATATATAAGTCCTTAACATGGTAATTTTACCCTCAGGCATTAAGAAGGCTTAAGGAAAAAATAGAAAGATAAAAGAAGAGAAAGAGATTAGAAGCCTGCAGGACAGAAGGGAATCATACTAACTTTAAGAAACTGATGCAAAAGATTGGAGGGAAGGAGAGAAGAAAGAGACAAAAAGAAGAACAAAACAAACCACAACCACAAAGAGGCTAAAAACCATGTCCACACTCATATAAGTACAAGATCAAACAATGAGTGTTGATAAAACCAAAACAAAATTATCACCACCACAACAAAAAACGAGCAAGAGAGAAAAAACAATCAAACCACTTCCAGGTTTGATTCTGCTGTCCCTGGAAGGCAATGTGTGAAGGCAGAGTCTTAATCTGTGTTAAGTTTTCCCAGCAAGCTGGCAGCAGCTATTTGGAAGGGTATTAGAGAATCTCAGTGATCCTACACCTTCTGGCTGAGACCAGACTCATTCAGCCTGCAACTTTCAGTGCATCTTCCTTGAGCCTGAGCCCAGCTGAGAGCCACTAGATGCATCTGGCTGCTCCTCTGAGTTTTGAGTTCAGCCAGCCCATCGCCAAGATGGCTCCCAGCCAAGTTCTTTCTCACATGAGACAACCGAGCCCTCAGCACTCACCACCAGCTAATGCAGCCTTTCATTTCCGCTGATTTCCTCCACTACTGTATCTCTCCATGGAGGCCTGTGGAGTTGGCAGCAGTCACCACGTGTCTGCAGATTTGAATCACTCCTCTCATGCAGTGAATCCTATCTCAGAGAGACAGTGTGCAGACCACTTCCTTCTTCTTCATTGAAGTTTCTCTCTTCACTCTGTCCAAGGGCTTCAATTCACACTTCATGTCCTTTCTGGGTCCAAGGAAACTACTTCCTTCCTCCTTGTCTTTCTCAGCTATTTTCCAGCATCTGGATGGTAACATTCAGAGAGGCTCTTTCTCTGTTTCTTAACACTCTGTCATTTTGGTGCCTGCAACCAAAACTTTGAAAACTCTTAGGCATGTCTTTAGAGATATAAAATGGCAAAACTAATGTTCTAATTAATAATTATCTATGTATCAAAATAACTATCTTAAATGAATGTTACACTTTAAGATATTCAATAGGTCAGATACCAAAACACACTCTTTTAGATAAAATTTATATATGTAAAAGGCTAATAACCACCTAAGATATGAAGCTATATACTAACAATGCAAAAGACATACGTATATGAGGGTGTTTAGGTTCTTGGGTGTCTATGTAGCAACCAATAAAATATATTTTTGCTCAACTCTTTGGAGAATCTAATATTTTCCCAAACATAATTTCAGTGCACTAATATAACAATCAAAATAGATATTTCAAGAACACAGGTGACTGTATCTTTGGAGGCAACACAGTGCATTGAAACTATTAAAACACAGTTAAAGCTAAATAAATATTGGTAATAACTATGAGATGAATACAAATGTCATAAATACTTATTTTACATAAGAATAGAATAATAATTCAAAACAACACTACAGTACTATTTTAGGACTAAGATTTTAGATTCAATAGTTTTGCCAAATTGACTAAGTTGAGAAAGTAACATTGTTCCAGAAAACAATGTTTTCTCTAACCAAATAACAAAATCAAATGAAGAACAGAATATAACA
The DNA here is from genome assembly GCA_002564305.1 of Octomys mimax. Lineage (NCBI taxonomy): Eukaryota > Metazoa > Chordata > Mammalia > Rodentia > Octodontidae > Octomys > Octomys mimax. Next base: position 4,457 of record NDGM011078782.1, read on the forward strand.
TAGAAAATGTTTCAAAAATCTCCAAGTAACAAAACAATACAGAGTTTCAAAATCAAAACAAACCTGATGTCCAGGTATAAACAGGTCAAACACTATCATTCAGAAGAATTCTGTATAGGATAAAATGTACTACAAATCAATTGGGAAGAGGTAATCTGTTTAATAAATGGAGCCAGAAAAGTCCCTTTATATTTGCTAAGGGGGAAGTTGAATTGCTATCCTCAAGTAACAATTTAGATTGGAAAAAGATTTACATTTTAAAAGTTTTATAAAAATTATAAAGAAACACTTACATAGTGTTAACACTGTATAAGCTTTCCAGGTATGCCTTCGACTTATCTGGACAAAAAATATTAAATAAAATTTTGTTACATTAGTATAACTACACTTAAAATATTCTTCTAACATTAAAAACTAAATGAAGCACTTTAAACAAGTTATAAGTAAATATTTAACATTCATATATAAAAATGTTTTAGAAATCAATAAGACAAAAGGAGAGAAGTCTCAAGTTTAAACTGGCAAAGCCAGTACAAGAAACATAAAACATGCAACTTCATTACAAATGAATGAAATGTGCATATTAAAATAACACCCTTTTTTACATTGCTGATCAACAAAGATTATTATTATTATTATTATTATTATTATTAATGTGTTTGATTGTTGCAGGGTCTTGCTACACAGCTCAGACTCATAGTGATCCTTCTACTTTCAGCCTCCCCAGAGCTGGGATTACAGGCATGCCCCACTACACCCGGACTCTGGCCAGCTCAGCCCACCCTGAGCATGTGGTGCCAGGAATTGAACCAGAGTCCCTGAGCTTGCCTAAGCTTATCTAAGCAGGTGCTTTAGTCTGATGAGCTATCTCACCATCCCAACCAAGATTATTGGTAACACAACATTAACAAAAGGTATAAAGAAAATAGCACTTTGTACACTGTTGATCTATATATGTAATTCATGTTTTGTCTTTATATTTGCTCAAGCTTCTTAAAAATACTATAAGATGTTTAGACCCAGCAATTCTACACAAAAGAATTCACCTGAAATACTGGACATGTACTGGTATGTGCAGTACAAAGGAATCTAGAACTCATGCATCAGATAATGAAATACTGTACTTCTGCTTTTACTTTATATGGTGTTAATTAATGGTACAACTAAAACTTTGTTCTTTCTCCAAAATTTATATGCTAAAACCAAATTCCCAGGATGACTGTATTTGGAGATGAGAACTTGGGAAAGCAAGTAGATCTGGAGAATAAAGCCCTATGAATGGAATTAATGCTATCAAGAGACAGGTTCTCTCTGTCTCTCTGAGTTTTTCTTGATCACTATCACTCTTGCTGTGTCTGTGTGTGTGTGTGTGTGTGTGTGTGTGTGTGTGTGTGAAATGAGGGAATAAAACAAGTTTTTGTTTGTGAAAACCCAAGGGAGGGGATGGGAAGACTTCTTTATGAAATACTGAAGCTGTCTCCTTTCTCTTAGTTTCTTCTCCCCCGATCCTCCAAAACTGGAAAAGTAAATGTTTATAAGGCCCCCAAGTCCTTGGTATCTCTTATAGCTGCACAAACTAAGAAAACTAGAATTAAAAATGTTTTTAACTATAACATACCCTGAGTGGTATTTGTTAACTATTCAACCATTATGTAATTACCCTTGGCATATTTTCAGCTAGAGCAATTTGAATAAAGGGAGACAGTCAAACTCCTGTGACTATGTTAGGTAAACAACAGGGATAGAGGGTCTGTGGACTAAACAGGAAAATTATAAGCAGAGAGTTCGGAGTAAGGATGGAAAAGGTTGACAACTCTGGTACTATTTCCCATATTTACACAAGTAAGAAATTGAAATTGCCCCCCATCACCACACCTGGCTCGTCAGTGAAGAAGCAAAGCAATATAAGTTCAGTTTTGAGGGTATCTCTTGCCAACCCTGCTCTAAACCTATTTTTTCAACATTTCTCCAGACAAAAGACTAGTGAAGTTGAATGTTGTTGAACTTTGACACTAACAAAAAGCATTCACAATCTTCACACCAAAACAAACTCAACTGTCAGCTTTGCAGCATGCCTATTCTCTAAAGTCAAGCTACGATGAAAGTCATAATGGAAAAGTGCACTGGGGTTCTTGTTTGAATGAGGCATTTAATTAAGAGCCTCTTTGTAGTGCATCTAGGTGTCAAGTATACTTGTACTTCACCACTTCATTCAAGTCAGTAAGAGCCTGACTTCTCTCTGATTGTAAATTCAGACCTAAAAAGAATCATTCATTATTGTAACAGACAGATGTCACTGTCTTGGGGCTCCCTGTATTTGGGAAATTCCACATTGTATCAGTCTTCATAGGAGATAGTTGGGTTTCCTTTAGAAAGATGGATTATCTTACCATCCTACAGACATTCTGGCTCATTCTATTAATAATATACTTAGAGACTCTGAGGAATAAGAAGTAGAACTGCAGGTAAAAGGTATGTGGGGAAAATTTACATGTGCCAAAAGATGAGAGAAAAATCACAAAAATAGAAATTTGTAATAGTAATTCATCTGAAGGATGTTTCTAGTCCCATACAAAGCACATGATAAGGTTTTACTATGAAAGAGTATGACACAGGCTTTCAGCACTGGGGTGACATATAACCACTTTGGACTGCAGTCTAAGGATCTATGTGACCTTCCTAAGGGAACCAAGGTTGAGGAAGGACTCAGAGGAAAGGAAGACTCTTCAGCTAACTACACTATACCAGGGGCAGATCCATTAATTTAGGACACAAGAGGGTCTTCTCTGGCAAGCATGATGCTGAAACGATGTTTCCTGAGATAATTGTGTCATTAGTGCTAGAAAGGCACCTGAGTGCTGGTGGGCTGGCACCCACATTTGAGGCTTTCCTTCATCAGACAGATTCTACGGCACTATTTTGATCTCCCCCACTCCTGGTTGGACTCCATGGAATTATACAGTATGTCACTTTTTCTGTTTCCTAAGATACTTTGTTTTATTTTTCATGGATGATAAGTTTTATCAAACATCCTTTTAATGAATTTTTTTGTTTTATTTACTACGCAGTGGCTAAATTGATAGTTAGCTCCAAGATAATCATAGTACAAGTCTTTATAATTTGTGAATATGATGTTACCATTTTCTTAAGTGTCTGTGCTCATTCTTTGTCACGTTCTGACTAATCCTTGGTACATATTTACAACTAAACACATGACCAGTAGAACTGGACATTATAATTTGGGGAGGAGTTTTTGTTTGATTGCTTTGCGGGGGGGGAAGGTTGGTTTGTATTTAGTCCTGGATGATTTTGAACTCACAGTGATCCTCCTGCCTCAGCCGCCTGAATGTGGGGGTTACAGGGCTGTGCCACCATGTCCCCCTTATACTATACACTTAATGAGGCAATCTACCTGTTTATGAAGTCAGATGTGTCCTAAAAATGCTTTAGCAGCAAATGGAAATGGATGTGTCAAATGAGACTGATGAGGTTTAAAGGCACAAGTAAAGTGTGGAGCCACTCTCTCTATTCATGCCTAAAATACCACGGACAAACTGCTCCTGGTCAACTGACTTGGGGACAAGGGGTGAAAATCTGGGTCTTTAGAGTCCTGTGCAAATATAGAAACTCACCAAATTTAGCCTTCTATTTATGCAACCCTGAGTGCTGTGGTTTGGCTTATTTGGAATCCAATGCAGGAATTCATATATCAGAAACAACAATGACATTTTTAACTGATAAGTACATAATGACACTTGATAGTTCAGTCTCTTCAGGGCACTAAGAAAACAAAGGATATAGAGGATTAGAGTGCTGACTTTTTTAGATGGATTCTTACTGTGAGAAGGAATTATAACTACAGCTACACAATTTAGCAAATAGGAAACATGAAGGTCAAGGGATATATGAGGGTGTTTTGGGGTACTGGCTTGTTCATTGATGAAATTAATTGGAAGAGTATGGCATCGATGTCAGTAAGACAACCAAAGGCTTATTGGATTTCTAAGAGTAAATGTTTGAGATACATCAATCAGAACAGAAACAGCTGAAGAGTTGGCTAAATTTTAAAAGAACATCCCCTGCTTGCCACACTGACCCCACCCCCAGGGCGTGCTGAAACAACCACTGAGACTGGGCACGGTGGCGCTCACCTGTAATCCCAGGGCTTGGGAGGCTGAAAAACAGGAAGGATCACTGCAAGTCCTACCTCTGTAGTGAGACCCTGTAGATCCTGTCCTACATACATAATAAATAAATAAATAAATAAATAAATAAATAAATTTTAAAAGGTTCATGAAGTGAATAGAGAAGAAAAGTGATAACATCACAATCAGTTACAGAAAAGACATCAGAGATGATGTCTTATGTTTTCCTCCTTGCTGAAAGGGGTAATTTCATCTTCTCTCTCTTTTTTATGAGTAGAATTATTTATTGAGGGAAAGAAAGCTCAGGTCAGAGAGAGGGACAGGAGGGGTGCCCCGAGTGGATGGTCCCCCTAACTTCTCTCTTCTTTCATATTCATTTCTCTTATTTTGTGCAGTGCATGTTGGGGCTGAACAACTTTTCAATTGGGACCTTCAGAAGGGTTAAAATGGGTTGTGAGTGAGCTAGAGAAGTGGTTCCTCAGGAAGAGATAATGAGTGGGGTCCACATTGCTGCCTTTGAAGGAGGAGGTGAATATACTTTGGATGCATTCAGATTAAATCCAGTAAACTGGAGAGGAAGGAATTTTTTTAAGCATCAGAAAAAGGCTTTGAGTTGATGTAGCATGCACCAACATGGATTTCAATGGACATGCGACACTCCTCTTCAATTCTAAATGTGTAAACATTCTTTGCAATGAGAGAGAATAGTTCTGTCACAGTAAAGAAAGGTAATCTCTCAAGGATTCTCTTTTCTCCTCCCTTTTACAGAGGATAGGGCAGAGACCAGACTCTACCAGTCACATTCGTCAACCCCACACTCATGGAAAAGACCAAGAGGACTTTCTCTGGCAATCATGATGCTAAAACAAGGTTTCTTGACATAATTGTGGTATTGGCACTAGAAGGACCAATAGGTGAGTGGTGGCCAGGCCCTTACATTTAAGGCTTTAATATGGGTTCATTTCCTTCATCTAACAAATTCTATGACACTATTTTGATCTCCCCCACTGCTGGTTATATTGTGTGTGTTTTTTTCTAATTCCTAAAGTATTTTGTTTTATTTTTCATGGTTGATAATTTTAATTTTTATCAAACACCTCTTTAATAAATTTCTTTTTGTTTTATTTCCCAGGAAAAAGTTTCCATTGCTTAAAATGAAGAAAATTAACTATATAACTTGATATTCATTAAGATTGAATATTCATGAACATAATTAGAAACTAAGTACCTCAACCATGGTATTAGAGCCCAGTGAAATTCATCATCTCTATTCTACAGAATACTAATAATCAATTATGTTATAGGGTACAATTTTAAATAAGGGAGCAACAAAATATATTACAATGTGAGTGAGGGGACATAGAGTTAAAGTTTATTCCATCCTTAAACTGGGCATGGTGGCTCACGCCTGTAATCCCAGTGCTGGGGATGCTGAAGCAGGAGGATCACTGTACCAAATACACAAACTTAAAAAATTATTCATCCTTGTAACTTACATATCTATGATCTACCCTGTAGTAGTTACTCATTACAGTAAATATAATAAACTGTTCCAAAACTGAGCAGATTAAAACAACAAACTTTTATTCTTCTAGTTTCTTTGAATCAGGGATTTAGATTGGTAGTTCAGTTGGGTATTTCTGTTTTACAAGTCAAGAAGTCATAGTCAAACTGTTGGTATAGGTTGCAATCTCTGGAAAAATTACTGAAATTAGAAGATCGATCCTCTTCTAAGATTTGGAAGATTTTTTTTTTTAAAGTTTTCATTTCTTCCCCAGGTGAACCTCTCAACATCCTGTTCACAGTACTTTAGCCAATTGTTTTTTGTTATCAAAGCTAAATACCTGACACTCTCAATTAAAGTAGAAGAGTATCCCAGAGGATTCAGTCTATGGTGGCCTGACTGTCAGGCAGAAGTATGGCATGAGGCATGGTGATGCAAGCTGTTGAGTTCACCATGGCCAGAAACCAGAGCATGTAAACAGTACCAGACAGGCTCAGACAAGGAGGCACATATGGCTGAAGGCCACACCCCTATGACACACCAGGCCAAACCCAGGAGTGTGCAGTACTACTTGATAGGCAATTCTTCATCCCATGAAGTTCACATATCAGGATTAATGGTCACATGCAGTCCTGTGTTTCTCAGAGAGAAAAGAGAAAGTATTTAAGTTGGGCATGCAACCTTTTGTAATCTAACATTAGAACTGATACCAACTCCAGAAGCAAATCATTAAATCTGCCCACATTCCAGTGAGAGGTAATTAAGCTCTGCTTCTTTTTTTTTTCTGTATTTTAGGGAAGGGTCTACAGGGTGTTCAGGGTCTCACTACTAGGTTGGACTCATAGTGATTCTCCTGTTTACAGCCTCCCAAGTCCTGGGATTACAAACATGTGCCACCACGTCCAGTCTCAATCACTGTCTCAGTGCGCCCCGGGAGTGGGGACAGCACAGCAGGCCTGGAGATCAAACCCCTGGCCCCTGTGCCTGTTTGCAGGTGCTTTAATCCACTGAGCTATTTGGCCAGCCCTAAGCTCTACTTGAGTAGAGAAGTATCAGCGGATCTGTGAGAACATTTTAGGATCCTAGCAACATATATAATACATATGAATACATCTAAATGCATAAAATACAACAAACACATCCAGAAAATGACCTAAGATATATATTATGAAAATTAGTCCATAATTTCTTATGGTGTCTGTGTCTGTGTGGGTGTGCATCCTAGTGTTACTTGTATAAACTCTCCTTCTGAAAATTTCTAGTGAACTATGACATACCTGAGACATATAATCCATAAATAATTGAGATAGTAGGAAAGGAGAGTGATGTTTGCAGAACACTGGTATTCTATAAATAGTGAATTTTGGGTATTAATGTTGTTGTGACCTTATTATTTATTTTAAGAAGCAGGTTTCACTGCATCGCCAAGGCTGGCCCCAGATCCCTGGGCTTAAGCAATCCTCCTACCTCAGCCTCCTGAGTAGCTGGGATGAAAGGTGTCCACCACTACTTCTAGCTCTAGCATAGCTTAATTTCTGTCTGAAGACCACTTGGTAGATTCAGATTGGATAAATAGAAAGAATTTGATTATTTTTGCTAATCTATTTTATATTCATGGAGACTTGAGTTTTCACAACATTCTTTAAAATACAGAGATAACTCAGATATATGACTGTCTTGGTTAATTTTCTCATTGCTGAGACACAATACCCAACATCCAAAATTAAAGGAGGTAATGTCTATTTAGCTCACACTTTGTAGAGATTTCAATCCATTGTCAGCTGGCTCCAAGGCAGGGCAGCATGGCAAAGGGGCATCATGGAGGAGAAATAGTCCATGGTAAGGTAGTCAGAAGACAGGTAAGCAGCAAGAAGCAGCAGAGGTAGCAGAAACCTGCCTTTCCCTTTTATCCCTTCCAGGCTGCCCACATTTTTTAAAATTTTCATTCATTTGTTTGCTATAGGGTCTCAGTACACAGCTCAGACTCATAGTGTTCCTTTTGTCTCAGCCTCCCCAGCACAGGGATTATAGGCATGCACCACCACGCTCAGTTTCAGTGCCTAGCATGGTGTGCCCAGAGTTCCAGGGCCAGCACAACATGTGGTACCAGAAATCAAACAAAGATCCTTGTGCTTGTCAGGTGGGCACTTAGACCACTGAGCTATCTTCCCAGCCAGGCTACCCACCTTTTAGATGCTGCTACCCATATCCAGGATGAGCCTTCTCCTTGTCCTCATCCAGAATCATGCTTAGCCCATGAGTGGTCTATTATTTCAGTAAGCATGTACGCTTAATCCTAGCATCACATTCCCTAGACCAGTCATCTCAGGAAATCTCCTCCTCTGAGTGTATGAAAATTTGGAAGAACATCTAGATACAAACCAAAATAATGACAATAAAAAATATTAGCAAGGTTAAGTATGTTTTTATACAAATATGTATGCTTATATACCTATGTCCATTTCTCTATTAAGAAGAAAACACACTAAGAAGTAGGTATTCTATATAGAATACTATGAAAAAATAATATACAAATATTTTCGATCTTCCTCGTATATATTTTTGACATTTTCCAAATTTGTATACCAAATTTATTATTATAACAATTAAAGGGTAGTGGGCTTTTTAAATTCTTTTAGTCACTTAGCTGTCATTTTGACAAAATACTTAATAACTGTCATCCTCCTTTGAGAGACAGATTTATTTTCAGTCATGGCTATAGTGGTTTCAGCTCATGGTGACTTGGCCTTGTTGCTTTTGGCCTGAGGTAAGATAGACTGTCATGGTGGGGAGCATGAGCAGGTGGAGGCTGCTCATTCATGGCGACCAGGAAGCAGGAAGCAGAGGAAGGGCCTTCACTGCATGCTGCACCAGCATAGTTTCCCTCCCTCCCTCTCAGCCCCACATTTGAGGCATTAGCTGGGAGCAGACCTTCATTGGATGAGCATTTGCAGGACATTTAAAGCAAAAACATAGAACAAGGGAAAGGGAAAGTAAATTGTGATGCTTTCATTTAACTAAACAATAAGTAACTATTAATGTTACATTTTAAAAAATATAATCCTATGATTAAATGTATACACCAGTGAGAAAAGTATTAAAAAACACACTTCATAATAAATGTAATATATATATATATATATATATATATATATATATATATATATATCTGTAGCTTGAAGAGAACTCTTCCTGTTGTCTTAGAATTTTGGCTGAAATCCCAAAACTAAGAACAATGGGTTATAAATAGCTTCATTTCCTAAAGAAAGTTACTAGACCTATCCATGAAGGATTCAGTGGAAAACAGCAGATCTTGCCCAACATACCCACCCTGCTTTCTACCGCTAACCTACTAAGTGAAGTCTGAAGTTCAAAAGTTGAGAGAAAAACATAGTCAACCTTAAAGGGAACTGAGAACCACTTTCCCTCCTCATCCAATCTTCCCACAAATGGTCCAAGTATAAGTAGCTATAGAGAGACAAGTCTCCCATGAGACTCTATAAGGACTGCCATCACTCACAATCCCCAACCCCTCGTGGTCCCTAACCATGGTAGCCTGAAGCTTGAAAGGGAAGGGTGTTGACAGACCTTTAGGTGTGTCTCTCTTGATTTTGGGGAGATTGGACCTTGCTTTGAACTGCAGAAATTAAAATCAGGAATAAGGCTGGAGTCACTTGAGCCACCCAGATAAGATAAAGGAACTATCACAGGGCATGGCTCCTGCTTCAACTCCTTAGTAGGGAAGAGCTATTTAAGACTCCTGGGTGTTAAGCAGTAGTATGAGCCAACAGTGGAGCTTGGGCATTTCAGTGAGGTACTTTGGGTATAGAGAGAAAGAACATGCATATGTCAGTCAGAGAAATATATGTTCTGCAGGACAGTGTCAAGCAGATATTTGTGTGTGTGTGTGTGTGTGTGTGTGTGTGTGTGTGTCTTTGGGTTATGCTTGTGTGTCTGTATGTGTGTGCACACCTGTATAGGTACAGAAAGGTTCTAGAACAGTAAACCTTCCAAATTGGAAGCACAGCTCTAACAAAGTAAGGAATAATTATTGAGAGAGAACAAAAATGGTACCAGCCATCTAAGATTCTGTGTGTTTTCCTGTAATATCCTTTCCTTTATTTAAGTCTTGGGGAGTGGAACAGCAGGATGAGAAAAGGAGATGCATGGAATCAGGCTCCCTTTTCTCATCTCAAGCCTTTGCTGTAATGGTTGAGAAATGGGCTGAGGAAGTGGTGGAGAGAAGTGATTTGGGTAAGAAGTTGGAGTTTTGATTTAACTATTGCTCGGTGGAGCCAGGAGATAGTTCAGTAGAATAAGCACTTGCCTGGCAAGCACAAGGGCTTGAGTTCAATCCCCGGTTCCTAAATAAATAAATAAATAAATAACTCTTGCTGGGTGCGGTGGTTGGCTAAGTGATGTTCCTCCTTTGTGGGCAGCCCAGTGGGGCTGGAGAAGGGTGACTCTAGGTAATGGTAGAAAGGGAAAGCAGGAGCAGGAGACTGCATGCTGCTTCCTGACATAAGCATCAGCTGTTCCCTTCCTCTGACACTGTCTTCGCCTAGGTTGGCTTTTCTTCTCCTGAGAGGCACTCGGCTCTTTGCCCTGACCTGGGGTGTCTCCTCTTCCACTTTTTAATGTTTTATTTTAAAGAAAAAGAGTCAATAAACAAGAAACAAACAAACAAAAATAAAATTTCCAAAACAATATAGTAGGAGGTTAACAAAGGTTAATACTTTGCAGATTGTTGTCTTAAAATTACTCAGAGTATAGGATATCAGTATCCTATAATTGTCCAAACAATATTAGCATAGACCTATCTTTTCAACGAACTGAGAGAAATCAGTCGTATAACTATTTTCACCATCCTTTGGAGATATATTTTTTTCCTTTTCCTTTTCATTTCCTTCTTTTTTCCATTCCCCTACACCAGTTTCTTTCTTTTACAATACCTATTGTACTTTTATGTTCTTGTTTACTCTTTCATCGTCTCATGCTATGTCTCCTGGCTCTTGGCCTGATATTCTATGGCTCCCAGCATTGGCCTTTCAAGCTGCCCACGCAGACTCTGTCCTCCAGCGCTGGCCCCTGGACTTCGCAGAGCACATCCATCATGTTTCATCTTTCATCATGGATTCCTCCACCTCCTGACATGAACTTGACCTGGACACATATGGAACATTACCACTTAGATCCAGGTCCTGAGCTGGATTCTTCAGATCTCTAGCAGGTTCAGAGCTCTTTCACCCTTCTTTATTTGACTCTAATACGCACTGACTGGTACACTAGCCTCCTAAAGTCTGAAGGTGAATGTCATTTTCCCCAAAATAATATCATTATAATTAACTTTAAAATGATCATTTGTATGCATGCACACATGTGTGTATGTATGTATAGATATGCTGAGGAGTAGATAGATAGGTGGCTAGACCACACAAAGACACAACCATAAAGGTATATGAGTCTCAACACTTAGATCTTAATATCCTCAAACAAAATGATTGGAATGAAATATATCAAAAGCACAATTGTATCTCCAGGAGATAAGACAAAGAAATAATTTTTAACTATCTTATACAACTCTATCTTTTCTGTGCTTTACACTAATCCTATACATTCATTTTACACACCAAATAAAAAGCTATCTAAAAAATTCTGAAAAGGATTGTACTATCATATTAAACTCCATTATGCTAACGACTCCATAATGAGCGGGACTGTTACCACTTTGTTCACTATTTTGTGCCCAGCACAGAATCTGGTAGAAAATGGGCACTCAATAAAAGCATACTGAACTTATTAATGAATTAGTAGAGTAATTAGGTTAAAACACTTTCTAGTACAATGCACTTAGTGGGTATTTTACATACTACTTAATAATTATCTGTCTGTGGCCATTAACGAAAACCAGGTTACTGAAAAGGAAGGCCAAATTCTACCTGAATTCAAATATACACTTGATACAAGTCAAACATATTTTGAATGTTTCCTTACAATAAAACTACCTACAGTGAAACACAGATAACTATTTAAGAGCTATTGTTCTCTATAAGAAAAGTGATTTTTAAGGGCCAGTCAGATGGACTAAAACTCCTGCTTAGGCAGAGCACAGGGGCTGGGGTTCGATCCACAGAACCACAAGCCATGCCATGGAGACTGGGCATGATGGCATGTGCCTGTAATCCCAACACTTTGGGAGGCTGAAAACAGGAGGATCGCTACTAGTCCGATCTACATAGTGAGACCCCGTAGGCCCTGCACTAAATACATTTTAAAAAAGAAAAAAAAAAAATGATTTTTGTCAAGTCATACATACAATCTGTCACAAATGTTTGCATCTCAATTTAGTACTCTAATTTTATCCTCATATTGGCTTTTATCCTCCTATTTCACTCAGTTCCAGGCAAAAGGTATTGTAGCTATATTTTATCCCCAGATTTATTATCACGCACTGGTGTTGAGCTGCTCAATGTCGAGAATTGTCATGCTCCCTACCCCAGTCTTTAGTCCATCCCTAGAACTCCTTACCTACTTCAGAGCTGCTTCTATCGTTGTGTAGAAGGAAGAAAGGGATGGGCTTAAAAGACCATAGCTTTGAGCCCTGAGGCTGCTTTTGATATCTGGTTCTGACAATGGAGTAAGTACTAAATCCTTGTCCCCACTTCCCCTCATCTTAATTGCTACATATCTGTCAAGTCTCTACATCAGGACTTGATACTGACATTTTAGAGAATTTGGGGTGGCCTATGGACCAGCTTCCCTAAGACAGGACTTCCTCTCCTCTCTTTCACTGATACCAAAGACAAAAATAGTCATAGACAGTCTGATGTTCAGTCTGTACTGGCAGAGATCTTTCCCAACAGAGAAAGGCAACAGGCTGGAGGCACAGACCTGGAAGAGACAGAGGTTGCAGGAGTTTCTCTATCTAGAGTCTACTCTTAAAAGTTTGATGATGTTTCCCTTTTCTTTTCACGTGTATGCAGCCAGAGTCAGGCATCAGGTGTTTCTTTCATGAAAGGAGGTCAAGCTACTCTGGTAAGGATAAGCTGTGCTTTAAGGTCTAGCATCCATGCTGAAGTGGCTTTGTCACCCAAAACCGACCAGGCCAGGTTGTAACACATTGACAAGTCTTATAGCTCAGGCTCTGTGTGATGCTCAAGGGGATCTTATGGCTGCCATTAATTTTGAAGGCATAATACGACTTTAAGAGGGGAGGGGAAAGGAAGGAAAGGAGGGGATTAAAAGGTCCATACTCTAAAATGAAATAAATTGGGCCAGCATGTTTAAATATCACATTGTTTCTCTGTTGTGAGAAACTAAAAGAGTAAATAAGAACCATAATGTGCAATGGATACTGGGAAACAGGAAGAAAGTGAGAAGGGAAGCAATGGAGGGGCGGGGAAGGGAAAGAAAAAAAATATAAGGAAGGAAATGAAAACAAAGCTTTTAATAAGGAGAAGAAGAAGGAGAGGGGATTGGGGAAACAAACACTAAGATGTATCATGCACAGGTAGGTACAAATTCCCTCCAATGAAATGTAATCACTATTTATATCTAAAATATACCAATAAAATTAATCAAAGTTGGAAAAAATGAAGCATGTTATACACACCCACTACTCCCTTGAAATCTCCCATTTAACCACATGACATAGATACGTATTTCTACTTGCTACACTTCTGATTTCTTCCCTTTTTTTGAGGTTCTTCCTTGGTGGCCCGCCCGCTACCTTTGATTTTTACCAGGAAACTCAAGGATGTGTCTCATGCCATAATATGCAAAAGTGCTTGAGTTCCAAGAGCAGGTTGAAAACGCAGGGCTCCCCAGGCCAGCAGTTTATTCATTCTGGCCCTATCTACATACTAATCTATCTTCCAAAGCATTGTTAGATCTACTGTATGTTGGCAAGACTCTTCACTAAGTCCCAAAAGGAGAAATTGGTTCAGGTTTCCTAAACCGACTCAATGTGAAATTGAATCCTTCAGCAGTAACTAGTGAAAATGCAATTGTCCTCCTTGTTTCATCAGCTTATTTTCTCCACCCATAAAAGAAGAAATGTTTACCTTCCTCTAATATCAAATGACTTAGAACAGTTTCCTTCAGGGAATATCAAAGTACCTTTTTACAGTCCTTTACTTCTTTTTTAATGTAAATTGGGAATGTCTTGACAGCTCCACTTGTGTTATTATTTTCCTATTTAAGTTTGTATTTTCTCTTTGGTGAAAGTTTTAACTTCTGGGGCCTTAATTAATGATGTCAAAAAAACAAGAGCTATCATCCATGTTCATATGACAAACATCTGCTTCCATCAGTTCAGAGAAATGTGATTGGAATTTCAAAGACAGTAGGTAAGTTGCAGAATTCTTCAAACAGGACTAACTGAAGTCCCTTATTGCTGACACAAGGAGAGCTTAACTCCTAAGAATTGAAAGCCATTCATTCCTTCAGGGGATTTTTGGAGTGGGGAGAATACAAAATATTCATGAAACAGCTTTTCTAGTAATCCTCTGAACCTATGTTTTTGTCCTCCAATTTTTATACTAATGTTTGGGTCTCTTGTTTCCTCCTCTAATTTTCAAGCTCTGTGTGATTCTCTGAAAAGAAATATACAAACATTAACATCTTCCCACCATCTCCACTATGTGGCGAATTATTCCACGCCTAAATAAATAGCACTGCTAGAACCTACTATGTGTGAAGCACTGTCCAGATATTATGCATACATTCCTAAAGTGAATAAAATACCTAACATCTTATACTGCTTTTATTTCAGCAAAATTATTTCATGCGGATAACTAATTCTTCAATTCTCAATGAGTTTTTCCTAATTTTTGAGCACTTTGAGTGCTCTTTGAATAACACATGACACACAGGACATTTCATGCAAGAATATCCCTAAAGTAGAAATAAAGTCAACCTTTAAAATTTAATTAAGCTATAAGGGTTTTGTAATTCAAATAATAAAAAGTACAAATTACAAAACAAATAGCACTGCTCATCTCTGCCGCTGCTCCATTCTCATTCTGTGTATTTCGCAGACACTTCCTAAAAGGAACTTAACATACAATTTGCCCGGGCTTTAGCGTATACATTTGCACAGGAAAGCACACATGGCTGTAAATGACTTGCACCTGATGTGTTGTTGTTTTAAAAAACTGTATCCTCACTTAATAATAAAGAGGATTAATAATTATATTCTCCCATCTTACAGCCATTCCCCAAGTCTTTTTGACTGTGGCAAGATATCTACCAACAGATACCATATAACCATTTCATTACTGATTTACATTTAGGATAATTTCAGTTATTTTTATGATAAATTCTGCTGCAATAAATATCCTAATGGAGGACCAGCCAAATAGCTCAGTGGATTAAAGTGCCTGCTTAGGCACAGGGGCAGGGATTCAATCCCAGGCCTGTCCTGCCAGCCCTGCCCTCAGGACACACTGAGATGGCAATTGAGACTGGGTGTGGAGGCACATGCCTGTAATCCCAGTTCTTGGGCTATAAACAAGAGAATCACTAGGAGTCCTATCTAGTAGAGAGACCCTGAACAACCTGTACACCCTGTCCTAAATACAAAAATAAATAGATAAATATCTTAGTGTTTAATTTGATACCCATGTCCAAATAAGGCATTTGGTTCAAACATTAAGCTTATTTTAAAACCTCAATAGATACTTGCAAAGGTCTTACCAATCGTCTTAACCAACTTATATTCTCACCAATAGTATAGCATGTTCACAATTACCATTTCCCCACAGATACAACAAAGTCGTATATTTTTTTTTTTTCCTAAATTTTGGGAAACTTTTTTCACTTATTTCACTTCTTTTGTCACCACGGTCCAATTTATTTGTTTCAAAATTTACAATTTTTGTAATTTAAATTCTTTGACCTTCTCTTTATGGCTTTAATTTTGTATTGACCACTACATTGTATTTTTATATTTAGGATTATTGTTTGCTATT
Source organism: Octomys mimax (assembly GCA_002564305.1). NCBI lineage: Eukaryota > Metazoa > Chordata > Mammalia > Rodentia > Octodontidae > Octomys > Octomys mimax. The sequence continues at coordinate 20,077 of NDGM011078782.1, forward strand.
CATGTTTTTATTCTAAAATCTCTTTCTGGATTTTATTTTTAAAAATAAAAATCTTGTATTTATTTATGTATTGGCACAGGGTCTTGTTACACAGCTCAAACGAATAGTGATCTTCTTGACTCAGCCTTCCCGGTGCTGGGACTACAGGCATGCACCACCATATACAGTTTTGATATCCACATCAGGTTTCAGTGGTTGGCACAGCAACACTACATGTGGTACAGGGGATTGAACCAGGGTGCTTGTCAGGCAGATAGCTTAGACCACTGAGCTAGCTCCCCTGGCTGTCTTTCTGGATTTTAGATTCTGATCATGTGTTTAATTATGAACTGACCTCCAAGGACTTGATACTAAGGGCTTGATACCCTAAGGTGCAATGGTCAAATACAGGGATGTAGAGAACAAGGGTGCCAAACTTACCAATGAATGAGTCCATCGATGAATCCATAGCTGAATAGACTGACAGGAGTTGGGGCCCATGGGCAGGAAATAGCTCCCTAGGAATGTCCCTTGAAAGACTACATCTTATGCCTGACCCTTTCCTTTCTTGCTCTCTCCATTTGTCTTTGTTCCCTGGCTGTTAGAAGGTAACTTTCCTCCACATACCATTCTACTAGAATGTTTCTCTCTTACTCCACAGCTAAAGCAATAGAGCTAACTCAAATCACACCCCAAGTGCTCTGAAACCATGAGCCAAAATAGATCTGTGCTCTTCTAAGTTGTTTCCTATGGGTATTTTGTCACAAGAGAGACTATCTGACATGTGTTCTACTGCTCTGTTTATTTCCTTTTGTATCATTCTCTATATATATGTACATTTACATTTGTAATACTTATTTAATGTGAGTGTATTATATCAATCTAAAAGATAATAGTGTTATACCACAAAATATATTAGAAGACATTTATATTACTTATATTGATAGTTGTAAATATGTGTCTTATTTTCTTTCCCTTCACTGAGACTAAAGAGCCAAATCTCACAAGATAAAGAAAGGTTTAGTTCAGCTCACAGTATGTAGAGCTTACAGTCTGTAGTGGGCCAGTTCTATGTCGAGGCAGTTTGGCAGAAGAGAAGCACTTCATGTCAAGCAAGTAGAAGCAGCAATGGAAGAGAAGAGAGTGAATACCCTTCAAGGCCACGCCCACAGTGACATCACTGTTTCTACCAGGCTTCAAGTTCCAAACTTCACACCTAGCTATAAATCCATTCGTGGACTAATTCAGCATCATCATACATCAATGATCCAATGTCACTCACCCATTATCTCACCACTTCTCAAAAGCCTCACTTATGACACTTGGCATCTAGTATAAATCCTGAGAGTCTATAAGTTACCATATA
>NDGM011078793.1:0-12706 GCA_002564305.1 Octomys mimax
TGCTGAGTCACTTAATTAAACTTCTAAACTTCTCAAGTTGACACAATGTATCAACCAGTACATAAGCCCACTAGACCTTGCAACTCTTTTTGATTGTAAGAGAAGCCAGATACAATAATTTATATTTTACTTTAGAAAGACTATCTCTACATGCCCCACACCACTGACTCCTAAAAATCTCCTTGAGGTAGAAGGATGTTGAATTTTTGTTGGATTTATTTCCCATCCTGTGGCTCTCAAATTCTTTACTAAAATCCAGAGTGGTTGCTACCTCCTGATCACTTGGCCCAATCAATGTAATATGATCAATGCAATGGACCAAGGTGATAGCTTATGAAAGAGAAAGGTGAGTAATATTCCTACAAAATAAGTTGTGGCACATGGCTAGAGAGTTAATATAATGCAGAGGCAGGTCAGTAAAGGTATACTGCTGGCCTTTACCACTGCAAGCAAATTGCTTCTCATGGTCCTTATGGATACTAATGGAGAAAGAGATATTTACTAGTGTTAATCTGTTCAGGTAGGGAAACTACATCTGGTACTGTCTTAGTTACTTTTTTCTCATTGCTTGGACAAATATCCAACACCCAAAATGAAGGAAGGAAAGGCTTATTTAGCTCACAGTTACTGGAGGTTTCAGTCCACAGTCAGCTGGCTCCAAGGCAGAGTGGCACATGGCAGAGAACAAACTTTCATGGCTCCAGCAAAGAGCAAGAGAGCAAAGGGGGGAGTAGCAGCAGCTCAAGCAGCTAGCTTCTTATCCCTCCTTACAATATAATGCAAATTACCTGCCCCAGGGCAGGTATAGCACTTATGCCCATAATCCCAGTGTATCATGAGTTAATCACAAACTCTAGAAATCTGCCCCATAACTGCATGAGGCTTTGGGGTAGACACAAACCATAACAGGTACTATGGCTGCAATTGGAGTCACCACTTGATTCAGTTTACAGTAATCACTGTCATTCTCCAATACCTTTCTGTCTTTAGCACAGGCCAAGTGAAAGAACTAAATGGACATGTGATGGGCTCTACCACCCCTGCATACTTCAAGTTCTTGATGATGACACTAATCTATGCAATCTCTCCAGCAATGCAATGTTAATTTTGGTTCACTATTTGACCAGACAAAGGTAACTAACTCTAATGGCTTCTATTTGGCCTTTTCAACTATCACAACCCTCACACTACAGATTAGGGAAGCAATGTGAGGAATCTTCCAAGTACTAAGTATATCTATTCTAATTATGCATTCTAGAGCAGAGGAAATGACTACAGAGTGGATTCAAGAACCTACCGGACCTATTATGAATCAATTTTGTGCTAAAACTCCATTGATCACCTGACCTCCATAGGCCCCTATAGTTACTGGAGGACCATAACAGTTTGGATCTCCTGGAATCAGTGTTAGTCCAGAATCAGTGTCTAGTAGTCCCCGAAGTATCTGACCATCCCCCTTTGCCCAAGTCTGGTCACTTGGCAAAAGTGTTAGGTTTCTCTGGGGAAAGATAGAAAACATTGACTGTACACATTTTTGGTGCATCAGGATTCTTCCACAAGGGGACCTGGCCTCTCCTTCATTCAAGACATTCTGGGTCTATAAATTAGCCCCAACACAGGAACTGGTTAAGGGATCATGATTCCTTGTTAGCATAATTTGACATAGGTTTCTATTTATTTGCCCTTAAATTTTTCAATTACATAAATCTAGTAAAAATTTTGAAGATTTCTCATCTATTTCACTTTTGGGAACACTGTGGCTGATCAACGAATGCCACAGTTCTACATCGTCAAATTATTCTGGTCATTTTCTGTTTCTGCTGTCCATTGTGGTAAGTATGTAAACCCAGTCTTTGATGATTAAATGATGCCAGTCAATCTCTGCCACTCTGGGATGCAATCAAGCCCACTGCCCTTACATTTCCCAACTGAGTAACCAGCCAAATAAACAATAAACCTTTCTTTACAAACTGCACCATTAAATTCAAAATCTCTGCTTAATGGACCCGTATGAACAAATTCAACCTGATCCAGGTGTATATTGCTGCCACTATTAAATATACCACAGTCACAAATTCCATTCCCATGCTTGCTCATTAGGCCTCTGCTATAAGAGTGAGAAAACTCAACAACTTCTTTGGAAGGATCGCAGATTTCCTCATGGACCCTATGTACCTCACCCTTAGGAGCCTTCTCTGATTTGAGCTTGGTTATAGGCCTAGAGGCAAAATGGGTGGTGAGTATGGGTCCTGTGGATTGTCAGCATTGTCCTGCTTGGTCAACATGGAATTGGTTTCTTCAAGTATACTAGAAGAAGCCAGAACCTCCAATGGTGGAGGTAGGGATGCCTCTCCTACTATGGCTGGAGAACTCCCTTCCTCTGGCACAATAATCTCACTAACAGCTAGATCCTCAGATCCTCAGGATTCTCCCACAAATCTCCATTCCAGTTTATGAGATCCCATTCTATTATTGACAGCTAAGTTAGGTAGAAATATTGTAGGCAGAATCAGAGATGGGCCCTGGAGAGGTCAAAGCAGAAGATGACTTTGGTTGGAGGTGTATCCACCAAAGTCAGACTTCAAGAAAATGAATCACTCACTCTATCCTACCTTTAGGGATGAGCAGCAGTGACTGATATTCTAAGTATGCATTCATCTCCTTGGGATGAAGGACCAAACCACCTTAACCTGCCCCTTCCAGGAAAGTCCTGTGGATCCCTGTCTTTGCTACATTACATGACTTATTTTCCAAGTTGATTCCCATTTAATCAATATTACTCAACTGATTATACTTGTCACCTTACTGATTCACAAGTGTACCTCATACCCACCTTGTGATTCCCGTGGGATCAATATTACCTAAGCAACTATATTTGTAACCTTATTGAGTATAATCCTGTCTCACCTTAAACCCACCTCCTTTCATGGCTTTGCTCAATAAACACCCTCAAGAAGTGGAGTTGGTGGGCAACCCAATCACTGGGCTACCTTCTGTCCCTCTTCAACAGCAGCTTTCCTTCTCTCCATAAATTCTTCCTACTCTGAACCTGTTACTCCTAGAACTCATCCTTCAATTTTAGAAAACACAAACAGCATTGTGGACATCTAGCAGATTGGAAGTTATATTTGCTCTGTATCCATTCTTTTCCCTTCAGTGCTCTCACCTTTTCTTCAGATACCCTTTCAGACTGAGCACTGGACTTGTATCTTAGCCAGTAGAATTATGAGGGATTGTGTTTGGGTTTCTCTAATCTCACTATGCAACAAAAAGAGGAGTTATTTTCTTTCAGAACTCAGAAATCTTTAAATTTCTTATCTGTGCCTAGAGCTGGGAATTTGAATATTTGAGATCCTTGTTTACCTTTATTAATTTATCCCCACAGCCACAAGACTTCAGATTTCCTATGGATATTTTGTGCTCATCATTTTCTTCCTCCAGTTTGTCCAGGAATGCTAAGAACATTGTATTCACTACTCTGCCAAAGATATTCACAACTTTCATGCATGGAGTCACTGAATTCCAGGCCTCTCACATGTACTGAATTAGAATAATCAAATAGATCTACATAAGATATTAGTTTAAACAGTTCACACCAAGAATTATCAGTACTTCCCACAGAATTAGGAGAATCTGTGGTCTTTAAGTCTTATCAACTTGGAAAGCCAACTCTCTAATGTACCTCAAAGCCATTAGAGAATTTCATCATTATAATTCTGTTTCTTTGGAGCCACTTCTAGTACCAAGAGCAGTAGCAGTCCATGTTTTACTAGAGAATCAATTATAACACAAGATATAAAAATGTATAAGAATTTACAAGATTGATTTACAATGGTCAGCCACAGAGTTGGATGAGGAGATTTGCAGAGGGCGTCTAGACATCAGAGACTAAAGGAGTCAGCCCAAGGTGTGGAGCTCACCTCAGTGTTCCATGCAAGTCTGTATCAAGAGGCCAAAGGGTCTGCAATGGAAGGCTGAAGAATTTTCCAGAAGACCGAAGGATCTGAGGTAGAAGCTGAAGAGTGCATTTGGAAGAAAAGGAGATGATGTCTAAGCTGAAGAAGCAGAAGACAGGACCTCCTCCAAAGAGCAGAAACACAACCACTCTCCTTTATTTTCCCTTTATAGTATCCAGGTGAGTGATGCCAGGATGGGTTCCATATTCTAGGGAGTAGATTAATCACCCCAGGGTAGGTCCTGTACACACCAGAGTTTAAAATTGCTGAGCCAATTTAGTTAAGCTTTTAAACTACTGAAGTTGATACAATCAATCAACCATTACAAATGTTATAAAGAACAGGAGTGTAAAAAGTCTCTGACCTCCATCCTATGCCCTGAGGTTGGAATTAGACTATCAGTTGGCACATTCAGGGATGCCAGAGTGGTTGGCACGATCAGAAGAAAAAGATTCTATGAAATCAGGATACTGTTTGCTTATGTTGAACAGATAAATAAATCAATTAATAAAAAATAAAGGAAAGTAATTTTCTCACTGTTGGAGGAGGATTTACAAATGGAAATTGTGAATGGTGGCAGTAAGCCTGTAGTACTAATTTGGGACTGGAATTATCATTGTGGAGTCATGATCTTAGACCTATGTGAACACAGAGTCATAAGCATTCATGGATGGATATATGTATCCATGCATGTAGTTCCTAGTTCTGTTTGCACAGAGGCTTGATGTGACAACACCATGATATCAATAAGTATCAAGCAATTCAGGCTTTGCATTCAATGTAGCATTCTGTACTAAATGAATCCAAGGGACTCAGGCAAGTAGCTAACCTACAGCAGGGCAGAGAAATAAATGAGCCTAGAACACCTTGCACAAGAAAGTAAGAAAATGTTCAAGGAATTGTGAAGAATGGTCAGAAAGAGCCTAGCATGATAGTGTTTTTATTGACAAAGCCTGGGATAGTTCAGTCATCAAAATATGTAATAACAATAATAAAGATAATTAATAATAATAATAAATTATATCCCATTAGCTAAAATAGGATGCTGAGTCAATATCTGTATAGATCTTAGGTAAATCAATTAGACCATTACAGTGATACAAAGCTCGGTCATACAGTAAAGTAACAATATAAAAGACATGAGATTTTGCAGACTCACCATTTTCAACCATTTTACAAATGACTGATCCAGGCAAAAGTCATCAAAGAATAGTAAAACTAGTAGGTAAAAGTTTGTAAAAGAATAAGATATAGTAGTCTCAAACTGTTCCTTATAAATTGCTTAACAGGAACAAAACACCCATTATGTAATTTTGCAATGAAGAAACTTGGAAAATATCTAAACTAAGTGATAAAAATTAAACAGCATCAAGAATGAAACATCTTGACATCATGTACCTCCAGAAACGATACACTGAAAAGAACACAACATTGCTTCGAGCTACTTCTGCCAAAAGTACAAAAATCTGAGGGATGAGATGATCTTACCCTTGTGGACATTCTACACAATAATTTTAAAACTTCCCAGGTTATAGTGCCTGCAAGATAGCTCAGCAGACTAAGCACCTGCTTCAACAAGCTCAGGGACAAGGTTTGATCCTTGGCACCACAGATCGCACTGATCCCACCCCTGGACATACTGAGATGGCCGCCGTGACCAGCTGTGGTGGCCCATGCCTGTAATCCCACCACTGTGGAGGCTGAAAATAGGAAGATCACTACTGCATAGTGATCCTATGTCCAAGCTGCATAGTGAGACCCTGTACCAAATACATTTTTAAAAATCCCAAAATTCCTTGGTTATACAAACATATGCCTAAGGAATTGTTCCTTATTAAAGAAGAAAAAAAACCAACAACTAAATACAACATGTGATCTTGGATTGGATCTAGTACTTTGTGGAAGATATTATTAGGACCATGGACAACACTTGAATAGAATTTAAATGTGTATTAGTTGGTAATATGTTATGATTATCAGTTCCTTAATTTCAACAATTTAATTGCAATTATGTAGACTGTCCTTGTTCTGCTGCGTAAACTGTACATTGAAGACTTGAGAGATAGTGAGATAACCTGAAATTGATTCTCTTATGATTCAGAAAAAAACATAACAGGGCCAGGGAGATAGCTCAGTAGAATAAGCACCTGTCTAGCAAGCACAGGGTCCTGAATTCAATCCCTGATACCACACAAAAAAAGGCAAAATAATAGTAATATGTGTTTATATATGTATGTGCTATATATGTTACAGTGATATGCAACCAGCATATACACATATTACTACATATATATATATATATATATATATATATATATATATACATATATGTACACTTGTGTTCATATAAAAAAGACAAACAATTGCAATACAATGCACATATACTAAAATGTCAATTATTTGGGAATCTGACTAAAGGATGCTTTGGTTTGAATATTGTTTGTTCCCTCTGAACTCATGTTGAAATTTGATTGCTACTGTGTCAGTATTGGAAAATGGGTTATCAGAGGTAATTAGGTCACTAAGTGGAATTAATGCCCAATCAGGCAACTAAGTTATCATAAAGCCAAACTGTATCGTGAGTGTAATTCTTCCTGATGCTTCAGGTTTCTGCCATGCCATGATGTGCCTAAAGCCCTTGCCAGATGCAGCCAGTTGACCCTGGATATCCAGCCTCTAGAACAGTAAGCTAAATAAATCTCTATCCTTTATAAACTATCAAGTAGCAGGTATCCAGTGATAGCAACAGAAAACAAACTAAGATAAAGGGTATATCACAGGCGATTATATTGGTAAGCTCCTTTCCTATAAATTTAAAAATCATCTCAAAACGAAAAGTTAATTCAGAAACTTAATCTTCCCACCTCTTAAGAACTAGAGACTGATTTTTTTACATGAACATATACACACAAGTACAAAAAGCAATGGTCCAGACAGTTTGCAAAGAATAATTCCAGGTTGTATTAAACTATTAAAATATAACAAAGATAAATTCTTGTCTACTTCACACAGCTCTGTCTCTGATAAGATGGATCTCAAAATTCGGGTTCCAAATTTTTGTCCACTTTTCTTTATTTCAATTTATTGATTTCCAGTTTCTCACAGCATCATTTTGGCAGATTGCATCCTTCTCCAATATTTCTCACTGAGGCCCTTCCAAATACCCTGTCTACGGCTTTACAAATATTCTCAACATCACCAAACATATCTCTCCCATGTAAGAAAAGACATTTTTTTTTAATTCCTAGACAATGTCTAGTATTTTAATTTGAGATGTTGTGTCTAGAAATAATCTCTTTTCCCCCTCAGCCTTTGGACTTGAAGAACATCTTTAGATGGAAAACAGAAGAGAGAAAATATTGAAGGTGTTTCTTTTCAGGATAGAAGTTTTATAACATAGACTGTGATTCTAATTCTACATATTGAGTTTCATGGCTGAAGTTTAAGGCATTTTTCTAGATATACTTTTTTAAGAAAAGGAAACTTGATCTCAATATTTATTTGAGTTATGAACTGCAATAAGCAACTCTGTCACTCTAATTTTAATATTTTTAATAAATTAACAATCATGTCTTAGGAAGCTGACATATTCTTCCCCAGAGGAAACTATATATTATGTTGAGAAGATAAAATAATTGAGTCTGGGTAGAAATACAGAGTTTCAAGAAGTTCTGTTTAAATTCAAGATGATGATGATAGTGATGGTGTCCATTATGATGATAGGGATAATCAAGAAAACACACGAAGGTGGAGATGAAAGGATGATGTTTATGATTACATATGCTAATACTTAAAAACTTACTTGAGCCCTATTCTGAGTGTCCCAAATACTTTTAACATATTAATCATGAAATCTTTCCTGTAGATGTTATTGTTATGCTCATTCTACAAATAAAGGAACTACTTTCCAGAGAGGAGAGGCAAGTTGTCAAAGGTCAGAGAACCAATAAAAGTTAGAAGCAAGCTTCCAGTCCAGGTTAGGATGCCTCTCTCATATAACATGCTGAACTATGGGTCGCTCTTGTTTTCCCTAGCTCTCCACCTACATAAACCAACTGGATTCCCAAATTCTCATAGAACCCAGAAGCTGAATGGAAAAGAAGTTTAATCCTGTTTACTGTTGTAGTCCAAAGACATACAGACCTGTCTGGCCTATTTGTAGAGCCAAGCAGCGGAGCAATGAAAGCAAGATTATAAGACGCACCATAGCTATGCAGGTGTGAGGTGAGGGTGGGAAAAAGCAACAAAAAGAGGAACAGACAGGTAGACCCTGAGCTCTCAGCCCTGGAACTTAGCGAAAAACTGAAGAACAATGCCAATGAAGTTTCAAGCAACTTTAAGTAACCCTACCCCCTTCTGTTGCAACTGAGAAAAGGGACACTAGAGAGACAAGGCATTCCTCAAAAATAGTGCAGACAGTGGCCACTTCGGGCCAGGCATGTTTCTAGTGCAGATTTGGTCAGCACCTGTAAGTGAGTAGCCTGAGATGGCATGAGCAGCCAGCTGGCATCAGCGCTCCCCGCACGCAGGTGCCCAGTGAAATAAGCAGGGTAAGAACTATAGTCAAAGCAGGCAGACGTACACAGTGTGTTTCACACCGAGAGCCCTTTCTTGGAAACTGAATGGAGACCATGAAAACTCAAGGACTAAGTGTCTCTGCAGAGGGCTCTGGTTTAGAAATCAAACCTTAAAGGGCTCTATTGTCAGAGCGACACATTCTCAGCACCCCAACATTATCTTAAATTTGAAAGAAATGACTCTACTGTGAATCAATATTTAGATTTGCTTCCTATTTCTGGGTGCTTATGATCCTTGCTAGTACTTCAAAACTTTCTGCTATAAAAATGAGTTTAAAAAAAAAATAGCTGTGATTCTGTGTATTTTCTTGACAAATCATCCAAACATCTAAATGTGAAAAGTGATGATTTGCTATCTTTCCTGCTGCTCATCCTACACATTGGTAAAAGCTTATTCAGACATTTAAACAAATCTGGTACACGACCATGACTTCACTTGTTCTCTCATCCAGCAAATATTTGTTGAGTAAAACTCTGCCAAGTATTCGATCTATACACAGTAAACTAAGCAACGATTCCCTGCTCTTCTGGAGTTTATACTGTGGGAAGAGAAAGCATAAACAATGCATGAGTAATAAGTTAATTACCTAGAATGGTAGAAGGGACAAGAGCCATGGAGAAAAGAAAAAGCAAAGTGAATTAAAGGGCATCAGGAGTGGCAGACAATGGTTGAAACATCAAGGTTGGAGTTTTAAGGGGTCTGAATAGTTTCAACGTTTTGTAATGGGAGCCATTCTAAACTGTTTCATCTAACCCATTGCCAGGCTGCCTCAATACACTGCCAATAAGTCGTTTGTCCAGATGACTATTTCCAGGAGGAATAACTTAACTAAAATAATTTTAAAACTTAAATTTAATTATGTAACCTTGCTTATGATGACATAATTGAGTGATACATAATTGAACTGTGTAGTTTTGGAAACGATAAAGTTCGAATTAGAAAACTATTGCTTCCCAATTCTATAAATAAGACAATGAGACCTGAGAGTTTAAGTGATTTGCCCCAAATCACTGAGCCAGTAAATGGCACAAAGAGAACTAAAACATAATTTCATCAAAAAATTTTTACTAACAAGCTTACTCATATTTCCTGTTTGCTTTTTTTGCTTTTTTCCATGAGCTCCATGATAGCCACAGGACTCCTGGAATCCCGAGATTCTGAGCTCCCTTTGTTCTTAATGAATTCTGTTAGAAATTTTTATCAATTTTTTTTGTGTTGACATAAAAAGGCATAGTAAGGCTGGAGCAAATTTTGTTCTGGAACAGTTTTTCTGCTCTCAAACACTGTTAAACTTTGATTCTCCCTCACTTCCCAATTTGCACTGTTCCTCCCTACCCTACCCCAAGATAGGCCTGTGTGTGTGTCCTTTAGATATTTCTCTATGCAAGTACAAAAATAAGAATATATTACTAGATCCCTTTTAAGCAAAAATTAAGATGTAGACACCACTGTATACCTTTCTTTACTTGGTTGAATTTTTAAAGAAATCCCTCACCCATTCCCCTAAGTTCTCCAGTTTCTATCTTGCAGTGAGGAGTATAATACTAACAATGGTCTTTTCTTAGTGGAGATTGGGACTATGAAACAGACTCCTTTAATCAGGGTTTCAGTTAGAATGGATACAGTTTGCAGATAACAAAAACCTGACTTACAGAGCCTCAAACAAATAGGCATTTATACTTCTCCGCTAACAGAACCTGGGAGATAGGTGGTTGCTGGTGTTGAGTCAGCAGTTTTGAAATGAATCAGGGACCTGGATCTTGTTTCTTCGCTCTCCCATTCTTGAAAGTTGGCACTTCTCGTGCTGTTACCTTGCCCTTGTGGGAGGCTATTTGGCCTTAGGCATTATCTTCTTGGGTGAGTGCTATTAAAAGAGTGACATTGGGAGGAGTGTCTTGTTTTCATTTTTTACCCTTGTTTTTTAAAACAAACATTTACTTGAGAGACAGTATAGCAGTAACTGATATGACATGACAAGCAGTACATATTTAGAAGACCAGAATGACAAGCATTCCAAGCATGACCCTAGTATTATACATTGCCGTCTTCAGTGCAGTTGCTTAGCTCATAGGTATCAGCATATATAGTTAGTCAGGGTTAGAATCTTACCAATTAACTGCTAGTTTCAGAAACCTGCTGAAGATTCTTAAGATCATTGCCTTAACCATCTAATGCACATAAATGTATGGTTTTGCCCCTGTCATGTTTCCTAGCTTTTCTCCTTGCCTTCTCTTCATTGTTTAATGCCTCCTCAAGCAACTTTGCAGCGTTGCTTAAGAAAGAAAGACCTGTTCCCAACCCTCCCAATATATGCACCTTGAATGGGTCACATACCCACTTTTACACCAATCACAGGCCAAAATGAATAATATTTTGGCTCATGACATCAATCAGCCTTAGGGACCAAAGTAAAGAGCCTATCCTCTCCAAGATGCAAGGATCTTTGCCCTTTACCTGAGTAAAAAAAAAAATTAATTTTCCCTACAATATTTATTAGGTAACCAACAGCCAACATCTGCTAAAATCTGTGAAGAAATATGCCTATTATGTCTATAATAAAACTGCTTGGGGCTGGGGAGATGGCTCAGTAGAATAAGCGCTTCCCTGGCAAGCACAAGGGCCGGAGTTCAATCCCTAGTTCAAAAAAAAACTATTGCTGCATTGGGGGTAATTAAAAAAAAAACAAAACTGCTCATTTTATCTGTGGAAGGTACCAGCCTATTGCTTCATTAGTGTGTTAGGCAGCTTACTGTGACTCTGAGATAATTAAGAGGAGAAGTTTATCTTGGTTGCAATCCATGGTTATTTGGCCTGGTTGCCTTGGGCTCATGGTAAGAAAGCACAGCATGGCAGGCGGGCACAGTAAAGCAAAATGCTGACTTCATGCCAGCCAGAAAGCAGAGATGAAGGGAAGGAGCCTGGGTCCCAATGTCCCCATCAAAGCCATATTCCCATGGGATCAAAGCCTTCCAACCAGGCCTCACCTCGTCAAGATTCCAACATTTCTCATAGCACTAAAGCATGGCATCCAAGGCTTTATCACATGGGCCTTCAGGGGCATTTATTCAAGCCATGGCAGTCAGATGTTTGTGTTTTAGTATATTTTTTAAGGACAAAGGTTAAATTAAAACAGGAGAAGTTACAAGAAACAAGAGTTAAAAGGGGATGTTAATTGCTTGAATAATATATGTGAAAAAGGGAAAGAAGAGCTTCTATACCTGGATAGATTTCTAAATTAAGTCAGAATACATTTTTTCCTGCAATTTAAGGCTATCCCAAACCATGCCACCAACACACAGTCCCCAACTTAGGAGATAAGAATAACCTCACAAGGGAAAAACCTCACAGGCACCTCAGAATCTTAAACGTAACCTGTTAAGATGAGATAAATTGAAACCAGGTAACAGTGCATAGAGAATAAAATGAGAAATATTTTGCCACATTTGCATAACCAACCCATCTGATCTGATCATGGGGAAACATGAGACTAACCTAAATGGGGGGCATTCAACAAAGTAAGTGACCTGCAAGCATCAAAAGTGCCAAGGTCATGGAGTCAAGGAAAGGCAGTGAGTGAGGAAATTGAAACTCAAGACACCTAAGGCAATGTATGATGCTGGCTGCTCTTGGTATCAACAATATGATTAGGATAATTAACATAACTTGACCCAAGTGTCAGCATTATAATGTGATAATGCATTGGTTGTCAGTCTCCTAGTTTTGGTGTTCACGTTTTCATATTTATTGGGTTCTACATAGGAGGGCACCTTTTTCAAAGGAAACACTAAAGTGTCCTAAGGTAATAAAACAGCATAACCACAGCTCACTACAAAGTGACTCAGGAAAAGACTTTGCATTTTTCCTGCAAGTTTTCTGTATGTTTGAATCTGTTTCAAAACAAAAACACACTTTCGCTGTTCACTTATGGATAGAAAAGGATGCTGATTTCCTGTCATGGCTTCCTAATAATTCACTGGGTAGAAATAACTAGTTGACTATTGACAGGCAGTTAGATTTCTTTCAATCTCATGCAATGAATTTTTAGGACTTGTGCTATTCTGTATATGTGCTACTTTATAAAATAATTTTCTAGGAGTGGAAATTATTTTTTTTTTAATTTTTTTATTTATTTTTATTTGTTTTATTATTTTTTATTTTTTATTATTTTTTAT
>NDGM011078813.1:0-11571 GCA_002564305.1 Octomys mimax
AAGCTTGTTCTAAGTAGGTGCTTTAGACCACTGAGCCATCTCACCAGCCCCTAGAATGTTTTAAATAAGATTCCATGCTTGATTTAACCTATTTCGGCCACTGTTATTTGTTAAGTGAAAGAGGTTGATGTCAGCAATATGTTAATGAGTTAACTCGTTATTAATTTAATACTTATATGTCTCCTCTTATAAGGGTTAAAATTATTTAATTCCTTACCTCAAGTAGCTTCTTGTTAAATATTTTTAATTTATGTATTTAAATTATACACTATGATTCTATGAGTACCATAATACATTAAAATATCCACTGTAGTAAATCAACTTAGCATATCCATCATCCCGCACATTTATTGGTTTGTTTTTTGTAGCTAATATTCACCTGAACAAAAATACTGAATATATTCATAGCTATTACGGTCTTTTGCTGTGAAATTGAAAGAAAAAAGATAGATATACTGAATGGTTTTTTTTGATAGTTTTAAAAGGAATTTTCTTTTATTTCAATTGTCAAAATACAAATAATGCTTGAAAGTGAACAAGTAGCTGACAAAAAGAACTTAATCAACTGCACTTTATGAAAAATGGTGTGCCACAAGTAACAAAGACAAACAGCACAGTATTTTTACCTAACAATTGTTCCTCAAAGGGATGAATCTGTTGATATTTAACTTCCTTAAGATCAAGAGTTCAAGGATAAGGGTGTTTTATTGTTGCCATTGTATTAATACCCATGATTCCACACAATTCAACAGTTATTTAGAAAGAATTAGTTGTGTTCAGATATGTCTGGGAATATAAGTTTGAGTCTGTGATTCTCAAGAGGTATGGAGCCTGATGACGCATGAATGGAAGCCATAGAAGAAGCTGAGGATAAGAAGGAGAAGTCTCAGAGACAGTGGAGAGGGTAGGGAGAGGAAGGACAGGGCCAGGAAGATAGATCCAAGACTCACCAGCTCTGTCATGATTCATTATAATTATGGAGATTTTAAGAAGGGCAAAAATGTCAGCCTAATTGTAGAGTAAGAAAATTTGAAGGGGAAGAAGGTATTTTTCATAAAGATAAAAAGCACCTGAGAATTGAAATCACAAAATTAAAAACTATGTTTATCTACTGCATTTCCTCTAACTGTATACCTAATTTTTGTACCTATTCCGATTGTTTCATATATTAGTAAGAAAGGGAAATTGCTGGCCTCAAACACTTATCCTAGTGCTTTTTTATGGGAATTTTGCAAAGCCCTCTCTTTTAGAAGTGTTCAAAGAAAAAACAATGGCAAATGCTGGTTATGATGATGTACTCCATTGTATCTAGAATAATGTTTCATAAAAGACCCTCTTATTTGCATCTTGAAAATCTGACTTGTTTGGATCACTGTTTGACCTATTATTAAGATAGGACAGTTGGAGGTACAGGGTGTTTGCCCTCTGCTCGCTTTTGGACCTCTCCCCTCTGTTAGCCTGAATCTGGACAATGCTCCAGGGACAATCATGCAAACATTTTCCTAGATCTAACAACTAGGGGAAGAAATAAGAAAAACATCCTTATCCTGCTCTGGAAAATTCTAAAAGTCAAAACCAGGATACATGCCTGTTAAATTTTCCTGCATGATGTGCAGTAACCTTACTTCACTGGAAGTTTTTCATCTAATTAAAAAAAAAATGATGAATTCAGGGGTGGTGGCATGTGCCTGCAATCCCACTGCTGGAGAGGCTGTGTACAGGAGTATCACAACAACTCCAAGCTTATAATGAGACTGCACAAAACACAAAACAACAGCAACAACAACAAAACTAAATCACTGAATTACAGGAAAGGACAGGCACAGTAGACACAACTGTTTTACTGATATGGCCCAGAACTCTGCCAATCATTTTGTCAAATTCTCTGAAAGACCCGACAGGAGGCAGGCACCTTAGACCCAAGTTGCATCAGGAGACTGATATAATTTTACTGTTATGTCCTTCATGTACTAGGCCTCATCCGATTCTCTCTTCTTTATACACAAGGACCTAAGACCATGTCCCTACCTCCAGGATGCTGGGTAACAAGTTGATACTTTATCATGCTTTTCAGTATAAAAACAAAAACAATGATAAGAACCAATGAATTGGTCAGCTCAAATGGGCAACTCACTTTGCTCTATTTTAAAGAATCTAGGCTTATTTTCCAGTTACTCAACTTGCTTTTTTTTTCATACTTAACTCAAGTAAGATAGCACCTCTAGAATGACATGTCCAGAAGTCACCTACTGATCACCTACTGATCATAAAAAAATTTCATAGACCTTTGAACAGCTTCTCTACTCACATCTTTTATTATTTTTTCCTTTTTATATTGAAAATTATTTAATGTCATTTTATCTTTCCCAGGAGGTGAGTAGGGAAAGTTGCTTATGAAGAAGTCATATAACACATTAGAAAGGCGCGTGTCCTGGATTGGGTAAAATGGGCTCCACCTACACAATAGTTGAAAAATTGCTTATCCACTTACCCTTCCTTAAAAGGCAGTTGACTTAGTTGTTAAACAGAAATAGTAATATTTATATATTGTGATATTTCATAGTTTTAAGTATCTTATATCATGTTTGGCACCAAATGATGAATTTGAAGATATTTAATTAAATCTCTAGTGCTTCCTATCACTCCTCATACTTATTTATGAAGAATAAATATTCTCTCTGTTTCTCTCTGTCTGTCTGTCTGTATATATATGATCACCAAAAGTTTGTTTTCAAATTCCATTTCTTTCTATATATTACAAACAAGCACAGCTCATATTGAGCATCATTTTTCCAGAAATGCACATGGTCTCTGGAAAATTGATTAAGAAGTCTATACCTCAGGAGTCCAGATTTTAAAACAGTAATACAAGTTATAAATAAATGTCATTTTGACACAGTGCCTTGTTAGCTACAGGGATTTGTCAGCATTGACTAAATAGTACATCTGTGTACAGCAGAATAACTTTATAGAATTCATTTCTTTGTAGGGTGTCCCATAAGGGGTAACAACTGTGGTGCTGGGTGCTGACAAGGGCTGGGGAGAGGAAGCTGGCAAAAACAAAGCTGTTTACCAGATAGATCCTTGCCTTGATCTTAACGTACCTCCAACAATAATTCATAAATCACAGTTTTAGCAGTACAGGAAAATACAAAGTACAACATAAACAGTTTTAACAGATTTATTTTTTCTTTTACTTTCAAGAAGAGAAATGTGACAAGCTTAGAATATATTTAAACTAATTCATGATATAAATGGCAGCATTAGTGTTTCACCCACTGATGATTATCCACAAAGGGTCAATCTTTCTAGTTAAATAGTACGTGAGAGCCTAAGAACTTATTCTGCTTAATGCTGCCATAATAACATGAAGAATCATGTAATTGTAATGCTACAAGTTCTCATTTTAGTGGGGGCCATCACCATCACAACAGCCATTGATAGGCACTTGGTAAAACTGGGTCAATATCATGGTATTGTCCGCTGACAGACCTCCTTGTTTGGGGCCTGTCTTTTCTCTCTGACTATGAGATTAACTACCAGAAGGAGGCATGGATCAGAGAGGATTGCTTTGCCACCGTACAGAACTACATCCATTCTATCATTTTTTTGACAACTTGTTGATTTGGCTCTTAATCTAAACCCAAAACCTTTAGGTGATACCTCACTATGTATGCTCCCTGATTTGAACTGATTTCACAATTCTTTCCCATTCCCAGTAATAATTTAGATTCTTCTCCCAGAAGGCACACATTTTTTATAGCTTCCAAAGCGTCACAAACATCCTGTAAATCTTCTTAATCCAATGGACATCAGGGAAATAAGTTAAAAACAAATTAGAATGAAAGCTGTCACCCTCTGTGTCCTCTTAGCTGGTACCTTTGCACACATTGTGATGCCATTCATGGCAGTAGATTCCTCTTTCACCTCCAGGTTGTTTCTTTCCCCTGCATTTCATTTTATAAATATTTATAAATTGCACAATCTTACTAGACATTAAATTTGTAAGACTTTTCACCAGGCTCACTACAGGTCTCTCAATGAGTGTTTGCATCTTCACTCTTGTTTCTTATGCAACTAAGTTGGGAAAACATTCAGTTTACAGAAAGCTAAATTTACTCATTGTCAAATGAGCTTTATAATTTGATGTTTGCCTCCTTCCACAGAAAAGGACATCCCCAGGTTTAACTGCTCATGACTCTGAGTTCCAGACACTGGAACAGTAATCAGGACACAACCCATGGACATGTTCTCTTCCCACAGTGTCACCATCGCTGTGTAAAAGGTGCCTCCAAGGGTCACTTCTAGAATTATTTTCAAAAATAATTTTGATGGTTATTTTTCTAGAAAAAAATTCAATATGCTATTATTTTTTATCAAATACATAGTTTTAATTGACATTTTTAAAAAGTTGCTGATACCAAATAAATAATTTCATTTGTGAGCATGAAAGTTGTAACAATCCTCTAGTATAAAATACAGAGATCAGTGATACCCATTTTTATTTCACCTCCATTCCCTATTTTCATCCTTAAAACCTGAAATCTGTCACTCTATATAATCATATATTATATTTAAAAATTCTTCATTAGAAGTTCTCTGCTTTGGAAGCATCAGTTTCTGTTTATCCTGTTTACAGCCATAGCCCTTATGCACTAAAACTCAGTGTTTATTAAATTGTTCATTCTGCTGTTCCTGACACTGACGCTGTGCATCGTTCCTTTCTAGTGAGGTGCATCCCCGCGAATCCAGCTCACATTCTGTGTGACCCCAAAAACCCTCCCCTTCTTTCCAACTTGCTTTCCAACTTGACTGCACTTTAGATGGTTTCTGTTTGACTGTAGGCCTTTTGTGCCCTTCTATTACAGCAGGGTAATTCTTACTAGGAAGATTTTGCATGTCTTAAATTTATCCTTGCTTCTTTGAGATGCAAATCTTCCTCTTTCTTGCCAGTTTTTCAGCCTACAAATATTTTTCTCAAGGGCCTGGGAGTCGACCCATTGACATATATTGATAAGCCAACATGGACAAGAGCATTAGAAGGTTCTGGAAAACCTGAAAAGAATCATGGGATCCAGCAACCTCAGGACTGGGTCAGTATCCAGAGGAAATGGGGTCAGCATGTGGAAAGACATGTGCAACAAGAGATGGAAGCAGCCCAAGTCTCCAGCAGCTGATGGAAAACTAATCAAATGTGGTGTCTACAGATGATGAAATATTATTTATCCATAAAGGGTAATGAAATGCTTTCATATGAGACAATGGATGGAGCTGGGGATGATTCCAAGTTAGATAAGTTAGGTGCAGAAAAACCAAGTGATATAATGTCACTCATAGGTGGAATTATAAAAATACTAATTTCCCAGGAGTTGAGATTAGAATGGTGATGACCAGATGCCACAGACAGAAGGAGGCGCTTCACTATTCAGGACCATGTTACAGCTGGAGAGGAGCAAGAAATTCTAGGGCACAATTAACATGATACAGTGGCTATGGAAACAGTTATGGACTATTTTTTTTTTTGTTGTTCCTCGAATGCCTTGAGGGCACTTTTGGCTGGCTGGAGTGGTGTGGGGATCGAACTACAGCAACCTGAGGCTGACAGATTTGTGGAAGCAGCCACTTAAAGACTGAGCTAGGGCCAAGCCCCCAGTTATGGACTATTTTAAAAAGTTCCAGAAGATGATTTTGAGAAATTTTTGTTGTGAAGAATTGATAAATATTGAGAACATACCCATGTTTGCATTAATTGAAGCATTACACAGTATGTACGTCTGCGCGAAATACTGTATGCACACCTCAAAATTTATACAACTCATACTTTTATATATTAAAAAGTACTTTGCAAAAAACAGAAGAAAAAAGATAATGCCCCATCTCTGAATCTTTATAAGAAGATATAAATCCAACATCTCTTCTAACCATCAATTATCAAGCAAGGACGACCTAATCATGTTAACCGACACATCAGAATTTTTTATTGGTACCACTTCTACTGTCTTCTTACTCTCTCACATGTGCTGCAAGCAGGCTTTCTACTTTTCCAAGGAAACCATTTAAATCACTGTTATCTATGATCTCTATGCTGCCAAAGTTTTTGGTCTACTTGCTTCTCATTCTGTCTCATCTTTCCCTGGACTTCACTTTATTTTTTTCATTGTTTTATAAAAATATATTTCAGATTGTCCTCCTATTATTGAATACCTTTTCTGGGTCTTCTTTCCTAACTTTATCTTCTGTACCCAGCTTCTTAGTGTATTAGTTGTCCTGAATACTAGGCTCTGTATTTATCTGTTTCTTCTTGCTCCATAGAGAATTCCTTCTATACCCCATTATATAAATGGTATTAGGAAGCTATTATGTTTTTGTCTGTCTTACTGAACTGTCTGCTTAATGGTTGTACTTGTAGAGTAAACACTCATTTCAAATTAGAGATGTCAAAAATAGACCTCTTGGTTTATTCATTGCCACACCCCCACAAAATTTCTTGTCATCTTTCTGTCTTTTTGTTTCAGTATACAGCAGGATGACTCACTCAGGCGTTTACTCATTATATGAACCACTAGCCTTGACTTATCCCTTTGGTTTTAACCTACAAATTCTGTAAACATTTCATGAAAATTTGGCCTTGAATATGACAACCACTACCCATACTCCTTGCTGCTCTGTGGCCCTAGCCAGTATCTTTCTTCACCTTGACTACAGGATTTCATTTTTTCCACCTTTCCCCCCACCAGCTCTATACTTCTAAAGCTAAAATGTTGTTTTAAAACTTACATCAGACAATGTCCTTCCTTAGCTCAATAATATCCAAAATCTGCCACTCAAAACTCCCAGATTTCTATTTCCCTTAAGAAATAATTCAAGGCCCTAAATTGTTCCTTAAAATCCTCTATAGTCTTCAACTCTGATGATCATGCCTCTGACCTTCTCTCTGCATTCTCTACCTTACTTCACCTATTTAGCCTTAGTAGGGCTCTCTGACAAGTCTCAGAGCCCAAGTTCATTCTGGCTATCAAACACTGCAATGTAACACCTGCTTCTTCTGTGTTATATAGTCATTTTACAAATTGTCACAGTGCTCACTATAACTTCACTCAGATCTTAGATCCATGCAAATGAATTCCTTTATCACCAAAACAGAAAACAACCCATATCATTCTCTATTCCTTTTTAGTTTGTCTCTTTATTATACTTATCACTACTTCCTGAAATATATTTATGTACTTAGTTATTGAGCATTTTGTTTATGTATGAGTTGATTCATATTGGAATGTCCACTAGGTTGAGTATAGTATGAGTAAACTTTTAACAAATATTTATACACAAGTCTTTGTGCTGTCATATGCTTGAAGATTTTGAGCATCTCAGTGGACTAAAGCACCTGCATGGGCAGAGTGCAGTGGCTGGAGTTTGATTCCCAGCATGCTGTGCCAGCCCTGCCCCAGAGGCACACTGCGACCATGATTGAGACTGAGCGTGATGGTGTGCACCTGTAATCGCAGTGCTTGGGAGGCTGAAAACAGAAGGATCACTATGAGTCTGATCTATATAGTGAGACCCTGTAGACCCTGTACTAAATGCAAAATAAAAAAAATAAACATTAATGATTTTGAGCATCTACCAAAAATGGAAGAATTGGATTGCCATATCTGATGGTTCTTGATGCTCAATTTTGTGATAAACAGCCAAAATGGTGTTTGATGTGATCTCTGGGTGATCTGAAGTCTTATAACAGTTTTATTTCTTTCATTTTCTCATTAGTATTTGGTGATATCATCCTTTTTCCCGTTAGCTTCTCCAACAGGTAACTTGGTGAAGTTTTAAATTACATTTCTAATAGCTAATTATGCCCTATAACTTTTTCTGTATTTACTTACATGTTAAATTTTTTAAATGTCTGTAAAGATCATTTTGCTTTTTATAATTGTTTAGTAATTTTAATGCTTAGTAATAAACATTGTAGAGGTAAGTTCTCCTTACCAAATGCTTTCCAAATACTTCATTCATTTTGTATGTTTTCCCTTGACATTAACATATTTGAAAAATAATATTTTAAAAATCTTAATAAAATCTAATTTATTCACAAATACTATCATTTGTGTAAAAAATCCAAGATAATTTAACAAAAGTTACCAAAACCAATAAATAAATTTAATTTTCTAGAAAAAATTGTACTCCTAGATATAAGAACTACAAATTACCATAATTTTATCAACATATTAAAGAATTAAAATATTTTAACAAAATTCATGCAAGACATGTACAAAAAGATTACAAAATATTCTTGAAAGAGCTTAAATACAAGCAGAATAAATATAGAAATAAAGCTTATCCTTAGGAAAAAATTTGCATTCCTTCAAAATTAATTTATACATTACACATAATATTTTTTCATACTTTCAGGAAGCTTTTTCCTTTTTATATAAATTGACAAACTAACTTTAGTGTTTGTGTGTAAATTTAGAGGTCCTTGGATAGTCAAACAAGTTTGAAAAGGTATAAGTTTGGAGGATTGTTACTAATTTATGAATTACTTATGCAGTTATCTATTTATTTGTGATACAGTAAAACATCTAGGAATAGACTAACATTCACATGATCAATTTTTAAAGTGTTCAAGATAACACAACAAAAAAAGGATAGGTTTTTCAAAACTAGTACTGCAAAATTAGCATTGCTATGCAGGAAATAAAACTGAGAAAACCTTATGCCATTTAAAAAATCTCAAATTTACTTAAGAGCATTAAATGAAATTTCTGGAAGCAACCATAAGACAAAATAGTTGTAATTTTTTTATTAATCAAATATTTTTATGAGGATGGGGAGATAGCTCAACAGAATAAGTGCTTTCCTGGCAAGCACAAGAGCCTGAGTTCAATCCCTGGTTCTACCAAACACAAAATTATATATATATATATATATATATATATATATATATATATGAAATGGAAAAATATTTAAAATATATATAGAAATATATAATGGAATGTATATCTGTTATTATATATAATTATATATAATTACTTATATGCAATAAAATTATATATATATAAAATAGGATCACAAAATTAAGTGAAATTAAGCATTGATCTACATAACAATTCTGTCTTGTTCTGTATAGAATATGTTAGGATCAATTTTTAAAGCAAAATAATACTCAAAAACACAATGAAAGGCACATAAGTTTTTCTGTTTTAAAATATTTAAAGCTTGTCATATGCTTAAAGTGCATATTAAAGTGCAAGATTTAATTGTGTGCAATTCTTTTGGTCTTTCAAGAGTTAGAGAAAAACTCCTGGCCTTCACATAATAGTTTATAAATCACTTACAATTTTTGACAATGTTCCAATGATTGAATAAGGACCATGACAACCTAGGTAAAGAAGTTCTACCTCCACCTCTTCAGCCAATATATTTTTCTTTTGTCTACTTTATGATTGAGCTAAATAAATCTATTAAACAACTTCTAAGACACTCTCAATATATGAGGGTGTTTTAACTTTAAAACAATAGGAAATATACAAAAGAAATCACTTCTAACTGCCAATGACTTTTGACCATTACATTGAGAATGTTGACTTAATGTTTAAAATAACACCTCAATGTGCTGTCAATTCTCAAAGAAAATTGGTATTTTCAGTCTATGTGAATGAATGCCAGAATGAGAAAATCCGTCTTCCATTACTATGCCCTTCTACTTAATAATTGTATAAATTTCACTCATTTTTACAGGGCCTTTCTTAATACTAGTCAACTTTATGCAACATTCTCCTTTTATACATCCAATAATGGCTTGGTGAGGAGCTTAAAGCATAATGTTAATTTTAAATTCAAAACACAAAAGAAATTCCAGTTATATTATTTCATTCATTGAAAGTTCATTTCTAAAATTTTAAAAAAGCATTGTTAATACAATAAACTTTTAGATAGACTAGGGATACATTACCAAAAATAGACAAATAGTCTATACTCATGAAGTTATATCCTAGAAGGCTTTATAGACTTTGAGTCACATAATTGTACTTGTTTTCTGTGCATGTGTTTTCAGATTTTGAAAAGACTAAGAATTCTCAGAGAATATCATTTTCTATATCTCAGAAGTAAAATACAATATAGAGGCATTCAGCTTTTAGAAATTTGAACAGGACACAAAACAATATAGCTAGAGGCATTGCACTAGTGCATTTGAGTATATATTGTAAAGGCTTTATTTACAAACTATGTGATACTGATATAAAAAACACACATTAACCCAAGCAGTAGGACATGTGTCACTGAAATAAATGCACATACCTAGTATCTATTTTTGACAAAGGTTCTAGGAACACACAACTAGGAAAGAATAATTTGTTCAATAAATAGAAAAAATTATATTTCTACAAACGTAAGGATGAAAATAGACCCTTATGTCACCACTCATACAACAACTGAACATTGATTATATACTTAAAAGCTGTAACTATCGAGCTGCCAGAAGAATACTAGAAGAAAAAATACATTGTGGTGGACAGAAACTTTTGGATATGATCCCCAAACCTCAGACAATAAAGGCAAACTGACAAATGAGATGATATTGAACTAAAACACTTTGTGACCTTTTGGCCAATACAAAGCAGCAAAACTGATGCTTCCATTTGAGAGCCTGTACCTCATGAAGCAGGCGTGCTTTCTCTCTGTCTCCTGGAGGCTGTGCCCATGCCTAGCTGAGCCAGTTAGACCACAGCCATGCATGGTGTTATTATTCTTCTCACACAAGTGAACTGTCACCATCTGCGGCCACAGGGTTGACACCACTGCAGACAAGATATGGTGGCGGGATTTGCCACCTGGTTGCGGATGCGTGAGAGAATTTAACTCAGATAAAAATGAATCAGAAATAATTAGAGCAGCCTGGCTAAAACAGATCCAAATCGCTGGGCCACCAAACCACAAGCTGAGTAAATGATTTATTGAAAGCTTGAATTCTGTATATAATAATTTCTACCTAGTAGAAGAAGATGTAGCCTACTATCTTCAATACTGAATGTTTCATGTTCAAATTTTAAATGTGCAAAAACTGAATCGCTCATAAAAAGGACCTGTATGTTATTATAAAGTTATTATAAATAAGTAAAAAGTCTAAGAACATAATTATTTTAAAATAAAATTTGCCTTATGTATAACCAATAAAAGTATTTCTTCATGAAGCCCTATGCAGAAGTTAATTAAATGACTACATCAGAATAAATTATAATTATGTTTTCTATGGTTGTAAGTTTCAAATGCTTATGTAGCTCAGGGATATTATGTTCTTCCATTCACAATTGCTCCCAGAGAAGTTTTCTTCATTATTAATTTCATCTATTTATGGAGTAAAGATATACCACATCATTTTCAGCTAGTTTTTAAAGAACAGACAAATTTAGAAAATACTGATATGTTAGGAAAAATCACTAATGCTTAGCTTTATCTATTTTTTTTTCTTTTTTGTATTTTAAGGAAGGGTCTACAGGGTGTTCAGGGTCTCTACTAGATCGGACTCATAGTGATCCACCTGTTTACAGCCTCCCAAGACCTGGGATTACAGGC
>NDGM011078814.1:0-11225 GCA_002564305.1 Octomys mimax
TCCCTTTTCCCCACAGCCTCTCCAGCATTTGTTATTAGTTGATTTCTTTATAATAGCCATTCTCTCTGGGGTGAGATGGTATCTCAATGTTGTTTTGATTCGCATTTCTCAAATGGCCAGTGCTGTGGAACATATTTTCATGCATTTATTTGCCACTTGTATTTCTTCCTCTGAGAAGTGTATATTCACATCACATGCCCGTTTTTGGATTGGGTCTTTAAATTTTGGGGGTTGGGGGCTGAGGAGATAGCTCGATGGGATAAGTGCTTGCCTGGCAAGCTCAAGGTCTTGAGTTCAATCTCTGGTACCACCCAAATAAATAAGTAAATAAATTTTGGGGGCTGAATTTTTTTTTATTTCCTTTATACTTTAGATAGAAGTCCTTTGTCTGAGTGATTGTTGGTTACAAGTTTTTCCCCAACTTGTGGGTTGTCTTTTCACTCTGTTGGTGATTTCCTTTGACATGCCAAAGCTGCTCAATAAGATGAGATCCAAGTTGTTGACTCTTTGCAGTATTTCCTGTGCAGTTTGGTTTTTGTTCATGAACTGTCTGCCTACTCCTATGTCTTAAAGATTTTCACCTACTTTCTCTTCAGTAGATTTAATGTTTCTGTTTTAATGTTATGGTTTTTGTCTAGTTGTCTCCACAAAGCCTCATGCAGTCAGGGGGCAGGGATTTCTAGAATTTGAGTTAACTCATGATCCACTGGGATTATAGGTCTTAGTACTTCTTGGATTATGGGTGTGAGTGCTTCACCCAGCCTGGGGACTATAGCTGGAACATAACTTAAGGGAGACTCTGTAGCCATTGTTGCTGCTACTCCTCTCTTTTGCTCTTGCTCTTTGCCGCTGCCATGAACTGCTGCCCTCTGCCAGGTGCTACAGTCTGTCTTGGAGCCAGCTGAGTATGGACTGAAATCTCCAGTAACTGTGAGCTAAATAAGCCTTTCCTTCCCTCATTTCAAGTGTTGAGCATTTGTCCCAGCAACAAGAGAAGAGTAATTGAGACAAATATTCAGATTGTTTTCTATACAATAATGTACTACTCAGCTAGAAAGAAAAACTCAAAGCCTTTATAGGTAAGTGGATGCAACTAGAGGCTATGCCCATAAGTGAAATAAATCAGACTCACATGCATAAATATTGCATTGTCTCTCTAATGTAAGAACCTGAAAGAATAAATAAGACCTGAAAGGTATAATAAATATAGTAAAACAGAAAGAAACTGAATTTAAGGATTAAATAATGAAGATGAGAAAAAACAAAAAAAACAGGAAAAAGAGAAAGGAGGGAAAACATACAAGAACATACACAAGATGTCTGAGATGATTGTACTCGTAATTTCCATCAGTTTTTTTTTTTAAATAGCAGTTAACATTTAGGATTTTCACCTTGACTAGCTCTGCATGCTGATATCTGTGATCTGAGCAACTACATCGAGGACAGCAATGTGGAATGCATGACCCATGGTGGATACCTCTCATCTTGGTCTTCTCAATGTGTACCATTCCTAATGTCTTATTGATCATTATACTGTCTTTAAAATAAATTAAAACCAAAAAAAGACAAGAAAAAAATTGTCAGCTGGCTGGCTTTTGGCATTGGTGACAACAGTCACTCAGTTCATAGTCTTGCATCCTGCAATGTGAAAATCACAAAACTTGTTCATGACAAGCTGGACTCAGAGTGAAGTGTGCTTCTTTGCTGTTTGTTTTACCTTATTTGGTTTATATTTCTAATCAGTAGGTGAGAGATCCATTTCTACTTGATGTTATAAATGCAAACCTGAGTTACCTGACCCTCTATTTCTATATGCTTTTTTTTTTTTCCTCCTATGGGATGGCAGGCTGTTCCTTAGGTCACCTTCCCTGAAGGGCTGGCCAGATTGCTGAGGGGATTAAAGCACCTGCTTAGGCAGATGCAGGGACCTGGGTTCGATTCCCAGTGTGCTGTGCCTGTCCCACTCCCAGGGTGCACAGAGATGGCGATTGAGACTGGGTGTGGTGATACGCACCTGTAATCCCAGCACTTGGGAGGCTGAAAACAGGGGAATTACTACGAGTCCAATCTGTGTAGTGAGACCCTGTACATCCTGTATTAAAAATATATAAAATATAAAATAAAATAATAAAACAGACCTGAAAATGAGAAAAATGATCATTGCAAGTTCTCTGAAATGTTGAGAAATGATCAGGTTGCAGAAATCAGACGACTGACTGACCTTTCTGAGGAGGAGGGGCCGCCTGTCCAGTGTGAGCAGTGACTAGGACAGGGGCATGAAAGCAGGTAGGTGAGAGAGGAAAAGGGCCCCCAGAGGGATGAGAAGTTTTGTTACTGTGTATGATTGTGATACATAACAGTTACATCATTTGGGTGAAATTGGGATATATATATATATATATATATATATATATATATATTCTAATTAAATAAAAATGTATTATAGTAAAGGACAAATTGCCACCAATCCTTCTCAAAATAATGCCCCCCCCCACACACACATACACTGTGAATAGACTTATCATTCTTGTCACTTTCTGAAGCAGTTCTACAGCCCTCGTTCATGGGTAGAGTGCATACTTCTGTGGAGTAGCACCCCACTCATGGGCAGACTCAGAGACATTACAGTGTGTCCTCATCTACTTCAGTTTCCAAACCCAGATAAGAGTCTTCAAAATACTCCTCTTCATAAGATGCAAATAGGGGAATTTTGAAGAGTTTTAGTGACAATGTATCTTTTATTGTAACAATTTATTAAATTTCTAAAAGTTAAAAATCATCCATCATATTTTTATTGTACCAATATATTATATAAAATATAGATTTATATATATTGATCTCTATATATCTATAGAGAGATATCTCTATAGAGATATATCCAATTTATGTATATATATATATTTATATATAATTTATTGGGGAGAATTTTAATAAGGAAATGGCAATATAAACTGGCCAGGGAAATGCAGAAAATTGCTGATCTGTTTCATTTGAAGAGACAAGCTGAAGGCCACACCATGCTTGTATGGATAGCAATCTGCCTGGCTATGGGACTTTCTGTAGCAGCATTTGTAGTCTGCATTTAGGCACAGGAGAAAATATTTAAGAAGAACAGTATCAGAATTCCAAGGAGAGTACCAAATCACAAAACACTAAGGAATTAAAACACAAAGGCAAGTATCTTAGTCTTCTTGCTGCTATTGCATAATATCCTAGCTGAGTGGCTCATAAATATACATTTATTTCTCACTGTTCTGGAGGCTGGGATGTCCAAGATCAAGGAGCCAACAAACTCTTATGTGCTAAAGGTTTGTTCTGTGCTTCTAAGCTGTCCACATGTTGCTACTTCCTCAGATGGCAGAGCGGTGGAATGGCCTAGAGCTAGCTAAGGTCTTATCTTAGTCATTTACCTCATCACTGGGACCAGATCCTTGATCCACACAATAAAGGAGGCAACGTTTGTTTGGGCTTGTGTTTCAGAAACCTTGCATAGCATCATGGAACCTTCTAGGAGGAGGAAAGCAGCCTATGGCCAGGCATCAGAGAGCAAGGAGGAGCCAGAGAGGATTAGATGCCCGTGTAGGTCAGAGCCCTAGTGACCCACCTCTAACAGCCCCCACTCCTAACAGCAAGTCGGCTGCAGTGCCTTATCATTCAATTACCTTCCAAAGCCCAGCCTCTGAGTGAATGAGACTCTTGTGAGACGTTCTTGATTAAACCATTACAGGCCTCTTTTATAGAGGAATTCATTCCATTCATAATTTAATCACTCACTAAAGAGTTCCACTTCTTAAAACTGACATAAAGGGGATTAAATTTCAATGTGAAATTTGGAGGGATACAAGGATTCAAACCAGGCAGTAAGACTGATAGAGAATAACAGGTGTATATGTGAGGCTACGAGGTTAAGATGGCTGGAAAGCTACCAGGACCACGGCTATGTGGTGCTACAATGGTCAGGAAGCATCAGTAGTCACAACATTGACAAAAACCTGGACAATGTGAAAAGCAGACTAATTTATGCTGAGTCAGTAATTCTTGCAGCATGCAGTGCCAGGTTGTTGCAATTAGAAATGTCGGCCATGAACATTAGGACTCTATGAAGTGGCTTATGATCAAGCTTTTGAGCACAAAGATGGCTAAGCCCCAACAGACTGGCTTGAGAAGAAGCAGTCATAGTTGCTCCTGGGAACAGAGGGACTCTTGGTGGGTGGTCACCTCCACTTGGCATGACACAGGCTTTTGATAGTTCAGTCAACCACTGAGCAAGTGTCTAGGAAACAGCCATAGCTGTGACCAAGCCAGGCAAGGGCTGGTTCTAGGCATGCTGGGACAGATGTCCGCCCCCAGAGGTGTTGCCAGGGTGTTTGTGGTTGAGAAATGGGAAAGATCTGCACAGGAGGACCAGGACCTCTTCTTCCTTGGTCATAAAACATACGTGTGAGGACAATATTTACTTTTCATAAATGACACTAGCTGTGGTTCTGATTCTGGGGGACTCAGAGGATTCTTTCTCCTAGGGACAGAATGGAACAATGGCTCGCTCTTTAAAGCCCATGCTTGAGTCTAATCCACATGAGTTATTTAAGCTCTGGTATTCTGATTTACTTATGTATAAAATAGAAATAATATTGTTTGTGGGCACTGAGATAATACTAGCTAAGGTACAGTGACTGACACACAAAAAATGTAACAGTTGACTCTTAGATGGGTTTATTTTCTGTTTTGTAAAAGAAGCATTCTTGCAATAGTATCTGTTTCTAGCTCTGAAGCTCTAGGATTCTCTCATGGAAAGGAATTCTTCTTATTGATTTAGAATAGAGTTCAGCCGTCTTTCTCTAAAAAAAAAAAAATCTATATTCTCTGTCACAACTACTCAACTCAGACAGTACAGTGTGATAACAGCCACAGGCACTGCTAGAAAGAATGGACATGGCTATGTTCGAATAAAGTGTTGTTTACAAAATTAGGCTACAATTTAGGTTGGGCCCATTGACATTATGTGCTGACCTCTGTTCTAATAATAAAAATATGTGGAGGAAAAAAATTCAATTCATGATGGAAAAAGGACACAGTAAGTCTTAGACTACAAAACTGTATGACCTTATAACATATTTGCTTCACAAACATTTTTATAATTGAACACCTGAAAGAAAGCAGATGTTCTATGGCAAAGGTAGGCAATGGAAATACAATACACAGCTTTCACAGACTTAAATATTTATAAATATAGACTTAAATAGATAACAAATGAAATGGGAAACAGCGGCTCAGAAATTCATGCTCGCAGCAGGTTGAAACAAGATAGGACGGTTGCAATTGTGCAAAAAGTATGAGGTACACAGGTGTTGGTAAAACGCTGATGTCCCCGTTGACTCCATAATTAAGGAGACAGATGTACATTAAACCAACTCAGTCACTTGCTGGGTGATTGCTCAACCTCCAAATCACGTTTTATCTGATCTGGGCGTCTGACTACTTGTAGGCCACCTTCCTTATTATCTGGCCAGATGACAAACCACCCGGCAGTCAGCATCTGGTACCTGGACAAATACCAACCTCTTTGGTAGTTATGCTGCACGTGTGAGTACAACCTGAAATCATGTTGAGGAAAGATGAAGGAGGAAGATGTCATGAAACAAAGCAGACATGAACTCAAAAAGGCACAGAAGAAGCAATGCTAGTGGAACCACATAAATTAGAGTCAGAATGCCGGTCTCTCCACAAATCCACTTCCTATCCTCACGCTCTGATGTATGTCCTTCTGCCACCGCTGTCTTGGGCTCCTCTAAATTGTCCTCTTAACCAGAGTTTAGTCATTTACAAAAGAGTGAACAGAATAATGTTTGAGCAGAGAGATTACTCTCAGTAATTTTCCTTTTCCTCATTTCAATCACTCTAACACAGAGCATAAAACTTGATATCAAAGTCCTTCTCTGTCATGGCAAAGCTTGTAGCTTTGAAGAAATCATGTTAGGTGTCCCAGAGAGGAAAAAGAGAAAAGGTGGTAACTTTCCAGGCCAGTGGAAAAGGAACAGAGACCTTTCCTGTGACCATGAAAGGAGATGAAGTTTGAGGAGTCTCTCTGATATTAGGAATCAATGTATTTCTCTTTAGCAGAATCCAAAAAAAAGGAAAAGAGACTCCAGGGTAGTTACTGGGGCATGCAGAGAAGCTGGCCCTAGATGCAGGGTCCTCAAGATGGCTGTGAGGGCCACTAGCTCTCTGTACTATAACCGTAAGCATCTCTGCAGTAACCAGCAAGACCATGATCTGTGACAATGGAGCCAACGTGATGCTCCAGTGAGCTAGTATATGTTCTCTGTACAGACTGTGGAAATAGGGAGTCCCAACACTGACTGAAATTTCCTAACTTTAAAAAAATTTTTTTTGACTGCTTTGATGCAGCATACCTGGAAGAGATTCGAATTTCTTGAAGTATGAGGAAACATAATGATTCCTGCAAAATAGCATCCATTGGATGATACTCATGTACCAATACATGTGTGGGAGTGGGGTGGGGAAGGAAGAACTCTCCTATCATATTGATCCCAGTCTGACTCAAAAGCAGCAGGCTGCATAGTAAGCAGAGCAGATATGGGAACAATGTGACCCTAGCAGCTGGGACGGAGCAGAGGTTTGCCTTATAAATCCTTCAGTAGGTAAATGAGAGTCCAGGAAAAACATAAGAAGGGGGTGGAGTAAGGTAACTGAAAACAGCTGAACTATAAAGGGGGCCTAATGTTTTTCTGAACTAAGAATGAGTAAACTGTCTTTTCAAGAACTGGATATACAAATGAAACCAGAAGGTAAAGCAAACTCACTACATGTAGTTGTTCATACACGTGCACTCACAGTTAAAATAGTAGCCATGTGATCCTTCAAGAAAATCTTTTCCTCACATGCTTTTAATAATTTGTTTGGCTGAGTGATGATCCAGCAATTGCAGACTGGGGAGTAAAAGACCTCTTGACCCACTGAGAGATGCAAGAGCCTGTGGGCCCATGTCAACAAGACATCCAGGGATAGGGGTAGGTGGTGTGGCCTTCCTGTTCCTTGAAAGCACACTGTGTGGAGGGAGACACTGCCCCAGCAGAGCCAGCCCTGGGTCTATGAACAGCTAATGCAGCAGGCTATCTCATACACACTTTCTGCCTCAGCTCTTGTTTCCAGTGAAATCTAAAGGACAGAGAGTTATTTGCTGAATCCATCATTGGAATAATCTCTTTAGTGTTATAAATTATACTAGTCATCTTACATATTGTCTTATTTAATCACTGTAATCACACATGATATTAAACTCATTGTACATATTCTGAGTAATAATTAACTTTCCAAAGCGAGCAGCACAGCAGCCATTCAAACCAGGTTCTTTGGTTCCAGAACACGCTCCCTTCTGTCCCTTCTGCAGCTCTTCTTCTGTGAGCACAGCCATGACCGCTTTCACCTGAGAAAGCAATTCTACAGAGGTGGCAGAAGCCGTGGGCTCAGGTCAATGGAACTAAGCCGCAAGCTGTTCAGGACCACACACCAGCGAAAATTTATTTTGAAATGCCACACTGAGGGAGGGGAGCCACATAAAGTAAAA
The DNA here is from genome assembly GCA_002564305.1 of Octomys mimax. NCBI lineage: Eukaryota > Metazoa > Chordata > Mammalia > Rodentia > Octodontidae > Octomys > Octomys mimax. Next base: position 7,589 of record NDGM011078814.1, read on the forward strand.
CATAAGTCATTTTAGAAACAATGAAGAGGGCCCAGTGTTTAGCAACTGGAAAATGAGTTCCATTCTTGGTGTGTTAACATAGCCATTAATAAAGCCCGAGTCTGGGTCAAGAGTCCAACAAGCTGAAGGGGATTGAATAGAGGTATCCAGGTCTAGAAAATTACTAGTTTAGTTTTAGAAAATTCCATTAGTTATTATTACAATGGGGGAAGTATGCATAAAGGTGAGAAGAAAACAAAACAAATTCTTCTGTGTTTAAAGAATTACATGCCTATTACCGGCAAATGCGTTATTAAATTTTTCTTCATGAAACATCCCTTTTTGCCCTAAAATATTGACTCTTACTGATGCGGTCTTGACATCCTTGTGGGTTTTGAAATCCTGCTCAAAAGAAGCTCTGAATTTTCTTACTCCTGTAATCTGAGCCAGCCAACTACAGAGAAATTAAGTCTAACCAATCCATTTTGTGTTTTATAATGCTGGTATACTAGAAGACTAGGGAACTAAGTCAGTGTCTCCATTGGTGAACATTTAACAAGCATCGAATATGTCCCAGGCCCTGGAAAAATAGAGGGCAAACTTTGGCGGCTGCCCACATTGTACTGAATTTAGAAATGTAGGTGCATAAACTCAACAAGGAAGGAGGATAATATTTTAAAATACTAGAAGAAGACTTTTCATTCTTTGAAAATCTTTTAAAACTTATAGTCCCTTTAAGATTTAACCAGACCTAGTGCCTCAAAGAAGAAAAGGTGAAAACAAACCAGCCAGAACAGAGTCAAATTTCTGGTTGAAAATATTAAAAAGAGCCTTGAAAATTTTTCATTTCTAAGAGCCCAGATTTTGAGGGTAGTGGTAGAGATTTGAGGTTATCTTTTGTTGCTTTCATTTATTTATTTATGAATTTTGAACCCTTGGATCTGACTCAATAAAGCCTAAAAAATAGGACAGCTTCTACCAAAAATCAGTTAGTGGTACAGATATATAAAGTGCTTCCCTCTGTCAGGGAAAAGAAAGCCCTTTCTGAGTGGATAGAGGGAGGAACTGAGACAGGATCCAGAAAGGACCTGGCATGTTGAGATACAAATGTGGGATCTGCTGAGACCACAGGCTGGGAGCAGAGAGCGGAGGGTGCCCCTGGAAACATTCTGGTAGGAAAGCAGCCTGCTTTCCATCTGGAGTAGCCCTGTCGGCCTCCTGTTTTGTTGGTGCCGGTGCCAAAGTACTTGTTAAATATTTTACATATTATCCTTACACTGGGGAGTGTTGATATCTTTAAGTCAAAGATGTAACATGATATGACTTGCAGTTTTGAAAGACCACACCAATGAGAAGAAAGAGAATAGCCTAGAGAAAGAAGGACCAGAGACATGGAGGCCAGGCATCAGAGGGTCACTGTCCCAGCTCAGGAGGGCCAGTATAGACCCAAGTTTCCTTCTCCAGGGGATGAGGAAGAAAGAGACTTGGTTTCCTTGGCAATTACAACAGATGTCAACATGACTGGCTTCCAGATTTGCCCAGGGCATTGGTGGAGCACTTGTCTAAGTGTGTCTGAGTGGGTCCTGAAAACATGACTTAGGGTACTCTATCCATTTCTTGGCTCCTTCCTCTCTGGTTCTGTTTCCCTATTCTGCTTCCCAGCTGCCAGCAACTAAGCAGTTCTGTTCCCCCATGCTCTTGCATGATGATGTTTCAGCCTAGGAGCTGGCCCATACAGGATGGCCACGGGCTGTCTGGCACAGTGGGCTAGACAGTGGTGCCATCAACCAGGGGGAAGTTGAGAGGGCAGGAAGAAAGATAATGAGTTGTGCTGTGAAACCTTAAGAAAGATAATGAGTTGTTCTGTGAAACCTTAAGAAATTTGAGAAATGTGAACTGGTTGATGCCAAGAGAAGGAGGATCCAATGCAAGTGGAACAAATAAACTCACTGTGCTTATTTATGAATTGTGAGGCCTCTCAAGGGAGACCTCTGGGGTTCTACTGGGAAGCTCTACCCTTGGCCTACTTCTTCAAGAACTTGGAAGTAGACACAGAAGGCATACTCAAATTGTTGTATGATGCAAGTCCTGAAGAAATAGCTATTACAATAGATGGCAAAATTAAAAATTCAGAAGGCTGAAGCAATTGTCTGCAAATAACAGGATGACACCTAACAGAATAAAAATGAAGTCCTGCACTTAGATTTAAAGCAAAATGAGTCCCATGGCTACAGGCTCTTAAACCTGCATGGCAGCAGCTCCTCCTCACATCCTAATAATTCTATCAGGATTCTAGTGGAGCTAAATAAAGTTCATTGTGAATCAATAGTGTGATGCAGCTCCTTAAAGGAAAACCCTTCCTTGGATGTGACAAGATAAATTTAGAACACTTACCTCACAGAAAAAGTTTATTCTGTGTTCAAAAAATTATTTTGTTTTAGAATAAAAATAACTAGATTAAAGCCATATTTATTTAAAAGCCAAGGATTTTGGTTCCCTATTCCAAACACAAAAGGTAAATCATATTCAACTGTGTCCTTTACACCCCTGCTGGCCTTGTTACTACATCCAGAAACCTAGGAATCGTTGAATATCCATGTTCTTTCCTGAATTTCCCAGTATCCTTTCGTTAGGCTGGGGCCATGTGACTGTATTCTGGGACAGGCAGAAGAGTGGAAGTGATATGGTACTTCCAGTCCTGAATTCTTAACTACTACTGTGCCTCTTTAGTTCATGTCCTCACATGACAAGGTGAACATGAGGTGCCAGGAAACAAGATAGAGTGAGCTTTGAACCTCAGGTCACTGGATGACAGAAAGCCTTCTGGGCCCACATGACTTCACATAAACAAAAAATAGCCTCTTGCAGTTATTGATCCCCTGAGCCTTAGAAGTCTGTTTTAGACCCTCACATAACCCAACCCTAATATCATTTATCCTTGAACATCTCTGGTCTGTCCTTGAAAATATCACATGACTAAAGAATACAGTGGTTTAGTCTCTCCAAGGAACTTGTGAGAAGCTCAGTCTGGGCTCTAAGTCCTCTGGTGAATACATTCTGAACACATACACACACACACACACAAAAAAAAAATTTAATGGAACTGAATTTTAGTTAACATGCTAGACAAATCCATTGCTTTGATGTAGAGAACTCTTTTATATTTAAAATAGAAATCATAAATTTATACTGAAAACACCCATTCATAAAATTTAATACAATACAAAGATTGTCCCATAGAATATTCTAACATTGGTTAAGAGTTTTGCCTGGCAGTTAAGGTCATTTGAACATCATGGAATAAAGAAGAAATGATAATAGAATTAATGGAAAAAAATCCTAGCACTATTTAGTGCTACCAATACCCAGCCTTTAAATGCTTTAAAACTGAATCAGAGGGTAGAGATATCTACTCCCAATCTGTTTAATCTCCTGAATTCCACTTTCAGTGTTTGTCCCAGTGTATTTTTTTAAAAAATTATAATATTTAAAAACAAACTCTGTGAACATTGAAAAGTTCTCCAGTTCTTTTTACCTTGAGGTAAGCTGATTCCTTTCTTCTGGTTTCTTCAAAATTTATGATTCTACAAAAGGAGAAAGGAAAAATGTTTTCTTAGAAAGAAAGAAAGAAAGAAAGAAAGAAAGAAAGAAAGAAAGA
>NDGM011078838.1:0-13463 GCA_002564305.1 Octomys mimax
CACACACACACACTCTCTCTCTCTCTCTCTCTCTCTCTCTCAATAAATAAATAAATAAATGTTCAAAAAAAAAAAAGAATCAAACTCAGGACCTAGCACTTGCCAGGTAGGTGCTGTGCCATTGAGCTATATACCCGCCTGAATTAATGTTTGGAAATATTAATTATTTTGTTTAATTCCTAATGTCTAAGAGTAAAAGTAGGACTTGAAGAGGATACTTTGAAAGTAATAAGATGAAATGTTTCCTATAATTTCCTTAGGGAATGCTTGATGAGTGGACATTATAACTTAGAAAATACATCTATAGGGAAACCATAAAAAGTATATTAGGTCAAAAAGGAAGAAAGAATATAAAAAATACTACTGATTTGTAGGATAAATGGTGTGCTATGCTCATCTTTGAGACAGCAGGGCACAGTCTCATTAGGCTATTTCTAGACAAATTCATTGAAATTAATATCTAATTAAAACTCAGTTCTAAGGGCTGGCCAAATAGTTCAGCAGATTAAAGTGACTGAAAGCAGGCTCAGGAGCTGGAGGTTCAATCCCTGTGCCTGCTGTGCTGGCCCCGACCCCGGAGCATGCTCAGACAGCAATTGAGACTGGGTGTGGTTGTACCCACCTGTAATCCCAGCTCTTGGGAGGATCACTACAAGTCCAATTTACTAGTGAGACCCTGATCAGCTTGAAGATACTTCCTTAAAATGCAATAAATAAATAAATAAATTCATCTCCATTCTAAATTCATAGCATATATATTTCAGGTGTTCAAACGCTCCATATAAGTAGTAGTTAAAACTATTGCAATGGAGAAATACATTTTATCATTACAATGTTTTCAATGTTTTATTTCTTAGACAGTAATGATTAAAGTATTATGAATATTCTTGTATCCACATGGAAATATAAGAAAAATATGATAAACATTGAACTTAAAGAAGAACTTAAAACATAAGAATGACAGTTATGAAAGTGAGATATTCTGGCATGGAATCTGTATGGAAATTTCTTTTCTGAGTAATATCTACTTTTAGTATCATCATGAAAACTTCTTTCCCCTGATTTATGTGTATTTTAAATCAAATGTAAATATAAAAATGTTTTAGTGCTCAACAAGAGAGAGGAATTGAAAATTATAGTTACATATGAGACATTAAAGGGTTAAATCTTTCTGTGAATTGGATTTTGTAGACTTAATTCATCCTGAGTTTGGGGGAAAATGTCTCACCTGAAAATTTATCATGATAGAGCTTTACCACAAGTGTTTTGTGGCTTGAATCTTATACTGCTTGCAAAGTTTGTGAAAATCAACAAAAGAAATAAATATGATGGCAAGTTGATGACATTCCAACAGAACTTGACAGATACAGAGCCAACACCCCCCAAAAAACTAATATGGAAAAGTGAAGTGTCAGCCTAAAGCACAATAGTTATCACAGATAAAATCCCACTGAGCTTGAGCATTCTAAGATTACAAAACATAAAAAAAGATAAACAATTAGTGAATTTTTAGATGTGTTAACAACTTGAAGTACAGATAACGAAATAATTTTACAAACACTATGTTGTAGCTAAGACTAAAATGAATACTTACATAAAAGAAAGTGAAGATATTTTTCCTCATAACATTAAAAAGAAGACAAAATTGTACACTAGCTGTATCTATTCAATATTGTACAGGGTAGTCTAGTCAGGACTATTAAACAGGAATAGAGCTATTTATATTTGATAACAAGATGTAGTGTTATCTCTCTTCTTATGAGTGATGTGATAATGTATAGTACAGTGAAAATCTCAATGTATAAAACGAATGAGAATCTCCATTAGAATATTAAAATTAGCATGTAAAGTATCATGAAAGTATCAGAGATAATCAGTAAGCATGATGACAATAAACATGGCACACAAAATGCATTTCTATACTCTAAAAAGCATTCAGAAATGAAATTTGAAAACATTTCTGTGTTCACTAATCTCAAAATGAATAAAAGATTCAGTAATGTTTGATAATCTTATACAGTGAGAACTAAAAAACATCGTTGAAAGAAATTAATGCAGACCCAAACAAATGTGACATTTCATATTCATGGACTGAAGGTATAATGTGGTTACAATGTCAACACTCCTCGTTTCCATACAATTTTAATGAAATCCTTTTGAAACTGTAAATTAATTTTGGCAACAATTAAAAATAATAATTCTAAAATCATATAGAAACACAAAAATTTTCAGAATGTGAAAATAAGAACAAAGTTAAAGACATTACATTTCTCATTTGCAAATCATCATAAATGGCCAATGATAAAGAGAATATAGAATTGACACAAGAATAAATATACAGTTCAATGTAATAAAATGGAGTGAATAGGAATAAATTCTTGCATTAGTGATGAATTAATATTTAACAAGTATATGTAAGGACAACTTAATGAGGAAAAAAACCCAATTTATTTAACATGTGAATACCCACATGCAAATGAATGACTTTAGACTCTAGCTTCACATCACATGTAAAACCCAGAATATTATATGAATTTAAATGTGAACTTAGCTTACTAGGAAAAATAACTTGGAGGAAAACTTAGGTTACATCTTTGTGATGTTCAGTTTGGCAATGAATTACTCAATATGACACCAAGATTATCAGAAAAAAAATAGATACAGTGAAGTTGATCACTGGAGGAAGGAAGTAAAAAGATATTTGAAATTAGACAAATTTTTCAAGACTCCTTTCTATGTTTGTGTCATATGATTACACTTAGTGGGAAGAACTGGTGCAAGTGCATAATACACCTTTATAATTTCTCTATGTTCTACTCTTCCCCCTACCCCTGCTTCTCTCATCTTGTACTTCCCTTCCCATTTGCAAACGTTCTACCTCCATTTCTAATTCTTTCTATCCTATCGCTATGCTCTTTTGCTCCCTTCTCTTTCTTCTCCTGTGTCTTGTTCTTTTTCCTATTTATAAGAGATCCTATTATTTATTTTGCCCTTCACATTTTGGGTTTCCCATGCAAGTTACACCATGCATTATTTAAATGTGTGTGTGTGTGTTTGTGTGATTTATTTCACCTAGTATGATGGTCTTCTGATACCTCTGTTTACTTACAAATTGAAAAAAGCTACCATAATACATAAAATAGAAGAAAAAGATAGAATAAAAAAGAATTTTAAAAACAAAATTAAGGTAACATGTAAAGCAAAATAATTAATGTGGAAGTCATGTTACACGGTGTACATTACACCTCTAATACAAAACTACTAAGAAAATCAATTTGAGAAAATTTTGCAGCACACATTGAAATATATGAATGCACGATGTTTATATATGTATGCTTTAATAGAGATATAAGAAACAAATGTACACACATATATGAAAGTTAAGAGACTTAAAAGTTAAGAATTCTCTATGTGAGAAAACAAAGACATAAATATATGTTCAATATAATTTCCCTGGATAATGTTTAGAATTTGAGACAAGTAATATTTTATGAGTTTTTCGGTGCAGAAAATTTATTTCTTTATTTATTTATTAAGGCTGAAAATGTACTTTCATAAGTTGATGCTGCATTACTGCTCCATTTCTCAGAAAAACTCTGAATTTAAGGTATTGGGGATAAACCAAACATTGTACACCAGTAAGATATGCACAGCATAACTGTCTAATGCAAGCAAGGTTTAGAACTACTGTCAGACCTTCAGCGTGCAGCGGCCCTATTCCCAAGATTCTACTAGGCCTATTAATAAAAGTTGTGAACAGAAACATTGTAGACACGCAATGGACATTTCTGGGATATCCTTACCCAAGGAAAAGACAGAGGCAAATTAACACAAGATTTTTAAAAGATAAACTAAAATGAAAATCCATAAGAGCAAATGTCTTTCATCTGTGGAAAGGGTAATATATGGGATATAACAGAACTGCACCCATGCTGTCTGTGGCCTTTGTGGAGACATGTGCCTGAATTCTCACCTGGGAGCTAATGGAACAATGAGCTAAGGTCACTAGGAGGTTTCAGGTGTCTGCGATATTTGTGGCAGAGTTTCTGAGGAAAGAGAGTAAAATACAATGGACAAAGAACCAAAATGACCAAGAGCACTGAGATGATAAAGAATGGATATATGAATATGGACATTGAGAAGGCAAAGTGAGATGTGTATTGGATTGATGCAAAACACAGCTAGACACAACTTAACTGCAACTTAAAAGAGAAAGTCTGAAGAGAATGAGAAGAAAGAAATGAGTGATTATTCACAAAGGAAACAGATTTCTTCTTTGCAATTATGAAGACCTAAAGAATTTTAAATGGCAGTATCAAAGGTATAATGAAAAATATCAACTTATAAATCCATAGTCAATGGAATTGCCACTCACAGAATTACATTAAAAGGAAAAAAATATCTAAAAGAAGTGAAAGACATGCATAATACAAATTGCAGACACATAGACAATCCAAGGTAGATTTGATTATACTAGTTAATCACCATAACAAATACCAATTTGTGAAATATAATAGTAAGCTGGACTAAAATATGGGTTGATAATTACATATAAAATGAAGGAGATTATGAAAATTCAAGTTCTAATATTGTTATTAAATATGAATGAGAATATAAAGAAAAAGTGACCATGATAATGAAAGGAGATTTGGTGTCAGAAACGTGGACATATTTTTCCATTTCTTCTGTCTTGTCTGTTCTTCTTTTCTATTTTGACCAATTTTGCATGGTTATCTGAGCAACTACCTTGAAGATAGCAATGTGCAGTATAACAACCATTCTGAATTCCTATCATCTTGTTTTGGAAATTCTCTATCATTTTGAATATTTATTATTTCTTATTCTTTTCACAATAACAAAAATCATAATAAAAGAAATTATCAGAAGTGTGGACATTAGTGTATGTTGTGTCACATATTTACCTAGCTGGTCGTTGTTTTCTTGCCTCTTGTAGACTGCAAAAACAATTCTGAAATCAGTAGAGTCTAATGAGGGTGTGCTTCATTTGTTTCACTTTTGCTGAAAGTCACAATCTCTTAATTCTCTAATAAAAACAAAATAAAACAATTTGGAAAGAAAATAACCATCAAAGGACATAACTATGGCTTTTATTACCAAGGTTCCCTGAACCAAAGTTGCTTCCCACCAGCATCCCTCTGAGTCTATGGCTTAGGCAACAGATGGAAAGTAAGATAAAACATTCAAACTGCTGCAAAAAAGAGTGAGGGATACTGCTGCAATGGCAGGCTATGTAAGCCCAGAATTCATAAATCTTTATGAAGAACAGAATTAGTGTTATGATTTGAATGTCACCTCCAAAAGTCATCTAAGATATTCCTGCAATTGTGAAAGTATCAAGAAATGGGGCCTAAAAGAAGTGGTAGAAATTCACAAAGGCAGAGGCTAATGAACTAATGTTATTGTGGGAGTGGATTAGTGCTTATAAGAGTGAGTTTACTGTATGCTCTCTCAATCCTTTCTTGTGTCAGCTCTTTCTTCATGTGCTTGCTTGGTCTTTGACAATGTGATGACACACAAAGATCTCAGTAGATACATTGCCACAATCTTAGACTTCTTTGCCTTCACATCTGGAAGCAAAAAATTTTATTTATAATTTTCATAATCTGTGGGATTCTTCCACAGTAGAAGAAAATAAGCTAAAACAATCAGTAATGATAAAACATGTTTAGAGAACTGAAGCTCATCAACACATGATGGCCATAAGAACCAGTGATCCAAGAAAGAATGTGTTGGAATCTCGCTTTGGCAATGCTGGGTATCTATTACAGAGACTAAGCGCAAATTGTGAAGATCGAGTAGAGAGCCAGCTCTCAGTGCTTCTGAAGTTTTGTGAATATACCTGATTCCTATCTTCACTTTCAAGTAATTGGAGCTATTATTTCTGAAATGTAAACTAGATATTTTTACTCTCTTGTTGATTACCTTCTGGAACATCTCATCCTGACCTCAAAAAAGTTCTTTATCAAGTCTGTAACTGAATAAAATATGATTTCAGTGTGATTCTTATTGCCCACTCTTGAATCTTTTTCCTCAGATATAGCTCTGCTGGCTTAAATTACCCTCATCTGAGACTTAGCACTTTCTAATTCTTTGGGATACTTATCTGATCCAGTACATGAAGATCTGAATCCTCAGAGTGCCTTGCCTTTATCCCCTCACTTAATGATTTTGGAACTCCACATTCAAAGGGGCAATGCACTTCTCCAGGAGACCTCTCTAAAATTACTCTCAAATATCTTCTGGGTATTTTTTACAATAAAGAACAATGCTTAAGGCTTGAGTGCATTTAGTATGGCTTAGCCAAGTCAGCATGTACTAGCTGTTTATACACTTGTACACAAGGAAAATGAAGATTTTTTTTTCAGCTAAGCAGATGTTCTTTGTCTCAGTGGTATAGTAGACAAATGCTCAGGGTTATAAGCACTTTTAGCATGATAACCAGACTATGAATATTTCATCAAAAGTGGGGCATTAAATGTACTTTTCTCGTAAATTCCATTAATTTCTGAAGAGCTTCATCATCTAGATAGGGGGAAAACATTATGAACAGTTACACCACTCCAGTCTAAAAGATTTTTCTTCCAATGGTACTGAACATTGAAGCCAGGAACTTTGCACTGAAAAACATTCTCAGCCCTTTATTTTTATGTTTTTACTTTTATTTTGAGACAGGACCTTGCTAAGTTGCCCAGTCTGAGCTCAAACTCACCATTCTTTTGCCTCGGCCTCCCAGAGTGCTAGAATGAGAGTTGTGCATCCCCATGTCCAGTTGACATGTTTTCTAAAATATGGTTCTAAATGATATTGTAAGTTAGAATCTGCCATGTGGTTGACAGAGGATTTCCTGGAAGAGGCAACACCCAAGATAAGACAGAGAGCTCAGTGTCAGTTACAATTGTACAGACTGAGAAGAAAGGACAACAAATTCAAGGTGTATCTAAAAACATGCGAAAGAAAGATATAAATATTTAAAATATAAGATAAGTGAGATAGGGATTCAATGCAGTTAGAAAGGCAAGAAGGTATGGAAACATATTTTATTAAAATATAAAGAGCCAGGTAAAGAGGGAAAAAAAGAATGAAGAAGTTAACTTTGTTTTTTTTTGCATTTAACTAGTGCCTTAAAAATAAAAATCTGAATGACTGCTTTAGTAAATTGATAGATAATTGTTTAGAATCTGTATTAACACCATCCAAATCTTTTGGACAGATATGATTCTGTTGTAGTTGAACTTGGGCTAATTAAACCAATAGCTGCCAGCAAATTCATTAATCCTGATCCTGTTTATAGATCTGTTGTGAGGAATGATCATTTATTATCCTAAAATCTGGTGTCTTCTTGAGAACTATTATTATGTAAAAATATGGACAGAATGTGCCCACTGGCAAGAGATGTTAATCTTTTCAATTCACACCTAGAGCACTTGTAAAACCCAAACACACTATCTCTCATTGAGAGGCAGTAATGACAAATTGGTTTAACGCAGGGAGACCTCTGTATAAATTAACAGATGTTTTAGTTGAAAATAGAAGTGTCAACATGACCTTAATTAATGAATTTGCTAATAGTTGTTCCCAGAATGGGATAATATGCCAAACTGCAACCTATGTATACTGGAAGAAATGGGTGATTTAAAGTCAGGTTGAAATCCCATGATGGACCTCATTATCCTACAGCCTCGAGTAAGTAATCAGGTTATTCACTGTAAAGGGAGAATCCAACTACTTAGGATGTGGTTGACTAGCATCTGATAGCAAGCATATGTCCAATTCTGTAATGTCTTTTCCTTTCTCTCTTGAGAAGTGAATATGGGAAATTGAGTTCAATCCTTGAAATCTTCCCAAGTTTGGCTCAAACAGTTGTTCCAGAGAAAAAATATTAAATCTATTTTAACCACCATCTCCATGTGTGCAAGCATATTCTCTAATCTTTTTGGTACATGCTCTCATCGTTTGTACATACACAAATACTTAGATTTGTGAAAAGGATATAAAAATATCTTATTTATTGGCTAGATAAATCTATCTTGCCTGAGTTGATCAAGGTGATCTGTATGAGTATAGTTTAGATCTGATATGTTCCCAAAAGTCGTGTGTGTTTCTAAGCATGGCTTTTGGAAGGTAATCAGATCTTGGGGCACTCTGTTCATTACCAGTAGATCTAGCCACTGGTGAGTTTATAACTGAAGGATCTCTGAGGAGGTGAGAGCAGGACAAGGATGTGTGACAGGCACCATCAGCATCTCTTCAGAGGTCAAACCTCTCACTAGCTCTGCTCTTGCCTCTCACTTCCAAGTTGCCATGAGTGTGCAGCTCTCTCATGTCACACCCTTCCATAGAGCCTGTAAACATGGACTGACACTTCTGGGACTGTGAGGTAAAAGAAAATAAATGAATACAACTCTCCTTCTTTTAGTTCTAGGTGCTACATACATTGTCCCAGCCATGGCAAAACTGACCAACAAATCTGGCACTATTCTACTATTACCAGGCTTTATTTATTTATTTATTTTGGTGGAACCGAGGTTTGAACTCAGGCCCTTGTGCTTGTCAGGAAAGCTCTTATTCTACTGAGCCATTTCCCTACTCCCCCCAAGATGGCTTTATAAAAGACTTTAAATGTATTTGAATTTTAAAAATGTATTTCCAATTTTTTCCCACTGACCTATAGCTAATAAAATGAAAAAATGATACCTCTTGTTAAATTATGTTGGTGCAGATCTTTAACTAGTTTATGTCAACAGTGTCCCAGAAGATCCATGGCTATGATGTATTGAGATTTTCTTATAAATCACATAGACTTAAAAAAAGAAAAATAGAAAAAAAAAACTGTGAAGATAAAAGCAGATCAACTATTCAATATAGCTCAGAATTCTGAAGTTATTCTTCTTGGTCATAATTATTTAATTCCTAAGTGACCAGCTAGGCACATTGATCACTCAGGGGTTTTGGCCTTTTCCTTAAATTATAAGATTTTATAATTTTTCATATCTTCTAGGCTTTTCCAGGCATCATTTATTTGGATGGTTCTAATATAGATGAACCATTACCTTTGTTCACAAACATTTTTTGTTTTTTCCAGGATAGAAATGACTCTTTCTCCATCCCACTGAAGCTAGTTTTTATCATGTTTTTGGTGTTGTCCAAGGAAATGTGTGACAAAAGCTAGATCATGGTAGCATCACTAAAAAGCTAATCCATACATTGCTGCAGTCCTTTTTCTCTATGGCTTTCACTGGTCAACTATACCACATCTTGTGTGATCTGGGTAACTTCATGGTTATTGTTTCAAGCTATGAAAACATGGGATGTATGTGATATGTTATCATAATCTGATCTATTCTAACTGCAACAGAAATGGTCGGCTAAAGGTGACGTTGACCATTTCTTTAATAATTGACATATTTTGGTTATATTAGAGCATCAGAAAACTGTGAAGGAACAATACCCTTTTTATGTCAACAAAACTTGCTTATACTGAAATATGTTCTGACATAATGAATAATGACATTGACTTAGATCAAGATCACTTGTATGTTTCTGAGTCAAGACTAAGATTCATCAGTCTAGCAGTGTATTCCAATAAGAAACAAGCTCTTCTCCAATATAGCACTTTTCTAAAATCAACTGCATTTTGTTACATGACACTCCCAGCTGAAATAAAAATCCAGTTAGTGCAAGATTTTTGTTACATCTACTTTTTGTCATACTTGTTGTATAGTAAGTTACCTAGTATATAGTAATTAAATACATGCTCAACTGTGCTATATTCACTCTAAGGTGCTGTTCATTGGCAGTGTTGTTCATATCACTTGTTTGTGATAACTCATGAGGCATTTTCATGAACTAAATACCATAAAAATTGCTCTTCCAAACATTTATAATGACTTTTGATGCATTTTAAAGTATCTTTCCATTTTACTGGCTAATATAGATTCACTCCAGTTTGAGCTTCTCTTTTAAAAACAGGTGTACATAATATGTGGTTCAGCTGCAAAATGAAATTTATATGTATTTATCTTTATTTTTGCTTAACCTATCTTATTTTAATTTTATCTTTTGTCACATATATCTGCATTCTTACAATATAATATTTTGGTTTATTTTTCATAAGTACTTTTTATTATATGCTGCAAGCTTTATTCTAATCATTCAAAGCATATATAAAAACTATGCATTTCAAATATGAGAGTGTTAGGCTTGTTAGACCATGTCATCTCCCTATAAAGGATTTAAGTAGCAAGAGCAATTTAGTCTGAGTGAAATTGCTCACTGCTTCAAGGTATCTAATTAGATATTAAAATACTTAGGTGATTTTAAAAAATTCTTTCTAGCTCTATTTCAGTATGTTTCAGTCTGAACCATATTTCTCTATTAAATATGATTACTGAGCAATGACAGAATCCATTGTCATTCATTGTTCATTCATTACCAGTTTTCATTTATAGTTGAAATGAATATTTTCCTCAATTATATTTTTAATCATTCCCAATCATCCTCTCTTTTTTTATACAAGAAAATATTAAGCCTTGAGAAAATTTCTGTGGAGTAATAAAACTCATTAGATTAGATTAATATACATGGACTGCTCAACTATTATTAATTTGTACAGACTTTCATTTTTCCTTTTTTGATTACACAGGACATTGATTTATGGTACATGAAATAGTCAAATAGAACTTTTGAAAATTGTTGAGCCACACTTACATTATTAGCCTTGAACTCAACTGTTTTTTTCTTTCAAAGATAAAATATACTTCGTTTTAAATTGAAAAATGTATTGTAACAAGTCTATTAGCTAAATATTTGTCAAAGAATACATGATCATTTTTAATCTCATTAATATGATATTGAGGTACAATACAACATAGTATGTTTAAGTTGTAAATTTCTTCATTGGCTTCATTACAGCATATGTGCAGTGAAGTCTTTTTGCCTGCATCTATTGAATTTGAGTGGGGAAAAATGTTTTTCTTTTAAAAGTGAGAAGATATTTCTAAGACCACTGCCTTGTCTCATTTGATAGATGACAAAATGTAGGTAGCAATATTAATTGTTGCATTTTTAGTGATCTAGTACACAAATTACTCCTTAAAAAACATCAAGTTATATTACTGACTCTTCTCTCCCCAGTTGGCCAAATTATTCCTATGCTTTATTATTTATTACTAAGAAGGGGATATGCTTTCAAAAATCTTTTTCCTAATTTTAAAGATAATAAAAAGATACAGAATTTAAAAAAGATGATAGTAAAATATTATGGTTTGTGTTTCTTTGTCCTCTGAAAGTCTCATGCAGTCGTGGGGCAGGGACTTCGAGAGTTTGAGACTAACTCATGATCCACTGTGATTATGGGTCTTAGTACTGCTGGGATTATGGGTGTTAGTACTACACCTAGCCTTGAGGCCGATAGCCTGAATGTAATGTAAGAGAGACAGAGAGACAGACTTCCTCTCTGTCACCCTCCTTGCACCTGCTCCTCCCTTGGATACTCTTTCTCTTTGCCACAGCTATGAATTGATGCTGTCTTCCCTGTGCCACTCTGCCTTGGAGCCAGCCGAGTATGGACTGAAACCTCCAGTAACTGTGAGCTGAATAAACCTTTCCTTCCTTCATTTTGGGTGTTGGGTATTAGTTCCTGAAACAAGACAAGAGTAACTGAGATATAAATTAACAATGATTATTATATTGCATATTGTTATCTTTACATTAGTTACTCAGACTATCAGATATAGGCATGTAAGATTGATCAAACAGTATAATCACTGCTCCTTTCCATGAACTAATAGTAAATAGTAATACTAGTACAATTATCTTGGCTATCTTATATGTATGTATATATATTTCTTCCTTCCTCCTTTCCCCCATCCCAGTTGTTTTCTTTTTAGCACTTTTCCTGACACAATGTGTATTGTATTTCTTGGATAAAAAAATCTTTTAATTTCTTTTATCAGGGAAACAATATGATGCTTACACATGTGAGTCTGATTTATTTCACCTATGAATATGGTCTCTAGTTGCTTCCATTTACCTATAAAAAGCTTCCAGTTTATCTTTCTTTATAGCTGAGTAATACTCCATTGTATAAAAGTACCACTTCCTTGTTATAATTCCTCAGTTGATGGGCATTTGGGTTGTTTCCAAGATGTAGTTATTACAAATTGTGCTGCTATAAACATGGGTGCAAATATATCACTGTGGTAATGTTTATAATACTTTTGAGAAGACACCCAGCAGGAGAATAACTGGGTCAAATGGGACCTCTTATCTTAGTTTTTTGAGGAATCTCCACCTTAATTTCTATAGTGGTTGCATCAGTCTACACTCCCACCAATAATAGAGATAGGTTCCTTTCCCACACAGCCCCACCAGCATCTGTTGTCGGATGACATCTTGATGATAGCCATTCTTACTGGGGTGAGATGGAACCTCAGTGTGTTTTAGTTTTTATTTCTCAGATGACCAATAATGTTGAAACATTTTCATATATTGATTTGTAATTTGTATTTCTTCAACTGAGGGGTGTGTTTTCATCTCAGATGCCCATTTTTGAACTGGATCTTTGAATTTTGGGGGGCTTTTGAAAATTCTTTATCTATTCTCTATAGAAGTCCCTGTCTGAAGCACAGGTACTATTTTTTCTCCCAGTATGTGGGTTTTCTTTTCACTCTGTTGATGACTGATTTTGTTGTGAAAAACCTTTTTGATAAGACGAGATCCCATTTACTGATACTTCAAAGAACTTTTGTGTTCAAGAAACCTCTGCCTACTCAAACATCTTCAAGATTTCTACATATTTGGTCTTCAAGGAGATTTCATGTTTTTGTTTTAATATTTAGGTCTTGGATCCATTTAACTTTAGTTTTATGGTAATCATGGGACTAGTTTTAATTTTTGACATGTTGAAAGCCAGGTTTTCCAGCACCATTTATTTATTTATTGTATTTTAGGGAAAGGTCTACAGTGTGTTCAGGGTCTCACTACTTGATCAGACTTACAGTGATCCACCTGTTTACAGCCTCCCAAGAGCTGGAATTACAGGCGCATGGCACCACACCCAGTCTCAATCACTCTCTCAGCATGCCCTGGGGGTGATCCAGCACCATTTATTAAAAAGGCTATCTTTCTTCCAGTGAATGTGTTTGGCCTCTTTTGTCAAAGATAGGGCAGCTGAATGTGTTTTATAGTTATGTCTTTATCTTCTGATCTATTCCACTGATCCTCAGGGTTTGTCTTTTTATCAGTGTCATGCTGATTTCATTGCAATAGATTTGAAGTGAATTTTCAAGTTAGGGATTGTGATGCCTTCTGCTTTGCCTTGGTTGATAGGGATTACCTTTGCTATTCTATTTTTCTTCCCATTCCAGATACATTTTAGGTATATTTTCTCTAGATCTGTGAGGTATATTAATGGCATATTGATTGGGATTACATTAAATCTT
>NDGM011078852.1:0-10941 GCA_002564305.1 Octomys mimax
GGACCTCCGGGTGCCGCAGCCTCGGGGCTCGCCGCCGACCTCCCGGGCTCCTGCGGGCGCGGGCAGATTAGGCGCCTAAGCCGGCCGCGGCCGTCCCGTCCCCTCGAGGGCCCGCGGCGGCGGGCGAGGGGCGTCTCCACCTGCTGGGGCGGGAAGGTGCGAGCCGGGCGGCATGCGCGCTGCCGACCCGAGGAGGCCCCGTCGCCCCCAGGGACGCCTCCCCGGCCGCGCGCCCCTGCCCCGAGGTGACCGCGGCGCCCGGCGCGACCCTGCCCGGAACTGTCACCCGGGAACTGTCAGCGGGACGCGCGGGGAGCGGGGAGGGCGCTGGACGGCCGGCGCTCTCCGCGCCTTTCTGGAAGCTTTCTTCTCACTTTTGGAGTGGCTTCAGAGTGTGTAAAGTAAAAGATTTAGAACTGGATTTAGAGAGGTTTCATTATTAGTATTAACCTGCAATCCCGCCCCTCCCACACGCGATCAAAATTGTGGCCTATCTAATGCTGATTACATATTGGGATTTTGTTTTGTGTATTTGTCATGTATTTATGTGAGTCATATATTTGTGTGAGTCGGAAAGTACGTTAGAATTTTTTTTTTTTTTTTTTCAGGAAAACCGCCACACTTTACACATCTGCTTTTGTGACTTGGCTGTATTGATCGATTATTCTTAATCACTGTCTTTAAGTTCTTTTTACCGCGTCAGTATTTTTCAGATTTTTATAAACGAGTTTTAGAACACAGAAACTTTTTTATAGGAACTCAGAAGGGTACATTTTGCTTCAAACTTAACCGTCACCGTCTGTGAACCCAGAAAAAGAATAGTTGAGACTGGTTTCATTATTCTAGATTTTTAGTTTTCTTTAAGAACTTACATTATCATTATTCTTCAGATCTAGACTTGTAAATGAGCGTTAACAGAAGATACACTGACTGAAATTTGAAAGTTTTATGGTACAGTGTTTCTAACAGGAATATTGCCGAGTCAGCATTCTTTTGTCAGTTCTGAGGTTTATATTTTTGCGGAGTAGAATGGCTTCTTCTATTAAAAGATGTTTGTCTAAGTTAATTTTTTCCTTGATCATTAAAATGAGAGGCATCCCAAATGCCTGTTCTATGTATTTATTGATACAATTGTATATTTAGAATAATATATAGTATGGGTATCATGGGTTTATGTACATAGGTCAGAAAAGTTGAAGCCCTGGTGGGTTTTTTAGACATTGAGGTTTAGTCAGTAAGCCCTTAAAAACTGATGTCCATTGTTTTGTAAACAAAATTAATGCCTTAATTGTAAAGTTTAACAGTTTTGATTTCTGGTTAATATTTCATGAAAGATCTTTTTGCATTTTCATTTTGTGTAAGAGGTTCCTTTTATATTTTAATGTACTTCCTTAGACTTGACTTGTATTTTCCTCATTCCCCTATGTGTTGGTCATTGGAGACATTTATCAGCTCTTTATTGGTGAATACCATCAGTTGCTTCTATTAAACAAATACCTTGATGTCACCAACTTAATGTATAAGAAAAGCCTAGTGCTGGCATTTACATGAACAAGTAAAAGTGTTTATGTAAGCTTTTTTATGTGAATGAAGGACACAGTTAATCAAAGTTAATCACACTCTAAGAATGAGACCATTATATTTAATTATATGTTTAATATGAGTTTTTAAATTAACTACTAGTAGGTGGCTGATGAGGTGAAAACAAACATTGGGAAAATTTACCATCTTATTTGAGCTGGACATACTATCCTGATCTACTTAACTTTGTTTTTGTAAGTGAGAACCATTTTATTTTATTTATAGAAAATATGTTTGATAGCATAATTGTGGAACTGGTAAAGAAAGATTAGATGGCTATTTGTATATACAAGACCATAAATTCTTAAAATGAAGTTGGTGACATAATTTTTACCTGAAGGTCTTTTAGTCAGTCTTCAGTTGAGCTTCTAAAACAAAATAAACTCCCTCTAGTGGCTGGTCTCACATATTTAGAATGTATTAAATTTAACCCCACTAAAATATATAATGCACTGAAAAAAAGTTTCATTTCTCTTTGAAGCAATGAAAATTAGAAAATTAACGGATTTGAAGCAGTCTTACATCTGAGCCCCTCTTTTCTTCTTTACAGAAGAAAATTTCAAAAACCTACAATCTGTCGCAACTCTTTTTAGAATGTTGTTGCATACTTGGTAAACCTACTCAGGAAGAAAACAAATATATTTTATTTAAAACATTCTTGCTTTATTCTCTCTGGAAATGAAAACACCTCTGTGTATTTGGTTATTTCGTCTCATGTAGTATTGAAAACTGCACTATAGAACTAAATGGATGGCTGGGGAGATAGTGCTGTGGTCTAAGCACCTGCCTGGCAAGCATAAAGATCCAAGTTTGATTCCTAGTACTGCATACTGTGCCGGCCCCAGAACCCTAAACACCACGTGCTGGCCACTAAAAACATATAGCTAAACATTACAAGCATGGTGGCACGTGCTTGTAATCCCAGCACTGGGAAGGCTGAGACGGGAGGGTCACTATGAGCCTGAGCCACATAGTGAGACCCTGTACCACTTAAGATTTCTTGGGGCCTGCCCCTTAGCTCAGTTCTTTAAGTGGCTGTTCAAAAAAGCAGTCAGGCTCAGGTTGCTGTGGTTCAATCCCCACAACTCAAGCCAGCCAAACCTGCCCTGAAGGCATTCAGAGCAAAAAAAAAAGATTTCTTAAAAACAGAATAAAAACTTTAAAAAACAATAAACTTTTTCTCTAGTGATGTTAACTTGGAGTATATTTTTGAAGTTTTGATTATGAAGGAAAAAGTTAATACTTCAATTTTTCATATTCATAAAACATTAGTACTGAACATTGGTGTTGAATAAATGATATCTACACTTAAAACTACAGCTGCAGTGGTGATAGGCTAGCCATTATGAATCTTCAGGACCAGAAGGAACTTCTGGCATCGGAGGATCCTCTGTTAAAATGTACGCTGACTTACCAGTAATATTAACACCCTATAAAAGCCTAGTCTTCTCTTGCTAAATTGCATTTTATTTCAACAATATGAACCTCAGTTACAAAGTATACACTTAGGAAATTTTATTACATCTATGATACACATTAAATGGTTCATATAAATAATAATATGATGCCATTTTCTAAATAGCACCTGAAATAAAATAACAGGTTTTTTTCTGTAACAGTTATTTCTCCATTATTTTCCTCCACAGTAGTTTTGTTTAGAAAGCATACACATTGTAGCTGTGGATACTCTTGCACATTGGAAATGCCAAAGGAAATAAGCGAAAATGTTTAGGTATAGGTTATACTAAGTGGCAAAAAAAGAAGAAACACTTTTCTGTAAGCTGAGAATAATCTGAAATAAAAACTGATGTTTAGTTTGCTGATGGTTGTAGAGCTGGTCAAGTTTCTTGACGTGGAAATAAAGCCGGACAGTATTCCCACACTACCACTATTCCAACTAAGACTAGCAGAAAACTAGCTTTAAAACATTTTATAAAGTGTAAAAACTGCTAAAGATGCGAATGAGATTGAAGCGTAAGTTCCAGTGTCAGTACTTTTAGCTTGGGTTAGCACAGAATAATCAATTCTCCTTTGAAACAGTAAGAGGCAGTATATGAGTATGTTCTCAAGTATAGATTCAGAAGAAACAGGCTATTTCCATGGTGGAGACACTTAGGTCCTTCATGCTTGTTCATTTGTTTGTTAAGATGGTTACTTGGAAATAAAGACCGTGGGCATCATTAACAACAGTACACTACTTGTCTACTTGTCTATTTCCTTGAAACTATTTTTTGGCATAATTATTTAACTTCTGTTTCTTGCCTGCACTCTGATACAAACATTGAGCACCATGCCTACATACGTCAATTTTCCACTTTTATGGTAGTGCTAAGGAAACAATAGTAACTGTTATAGATAGGGACCTGAAGATTCAGACTCAAAAATGGTGAGGCAGGAAATGAATTCCTGAGTTTGGATATTGGATCCCAGATCTTTTGGCTCCAACACTTAGGCTTTGACCACCCATAGGGTCCTGTCTAAGTGAACAAGCTCAGTGAACCATATGGTATACCCACATGAAGGATTTTCTTTACTCTGCTGTTTTTCTTTAAATAGCTAGCATTATGGCTGAAATAAACACGCAATTTGTACTTGTTCATTCTTGTTTTTATGTTCTTCCTTAAAAGTCTTTTCCTCCATGTTGCTGACTTGTCGCTTACCTTCCCTTTTAAAATACTGTGGTAATATCTGTATGGTGAGCTATTTCATAATTTATTTTGCTGTTTTCTTTTGGAGGAAATGCTGTTATTTCCAGCTTTTCAGTATTTTAAGTAATATTTTACAGACACCCTTAAGATAGGTAGAGTAAGCAAATTATTAGTTATTTCCTTGGGGAAAATTTCTGTGAGTGGAATTTGGGGATAGCGGTATATATCCTTAAGGTTGAGTCATATATACCGAAGATAGTGTAATCAGGACAGTCTGTCCCAACACTGCTTACTCATTGCAGTATAAGAAATTTGTTGCTAATAACATTGCCACTGGTGGTCTATAGATACACCTATATCCATCCATTCCTGCTTGAAACTGTTAACTGTTTTATAGGTTAAAAGGTGAAGACAAGTGTATGTGGTAGTAGAAGTAGGTAGGTTTGCGGGGTTTTCTACTTGAAGTGTCTTTTATATATTAATTTACTTTGCTTTTTATTTTAAGCAATTTGTCAGTTTGTCCTTTTTTCTGTTGAAACATTTAAAATACATAACTATAAAGTAGTTATGTGCATATTGGCCAGTTCAATAACAGGCATGTAGTGCCCTCTTAAAGTTAGTTTGTTGGACATTGTCCTTTGGTGTCTTGTGTAGTGGTTAAGAATGTTAACACTCTTTCATCTCTCCTTCGTATTTTTCACTTTTCTTCATCTCCACAATTTTAAATTGAATACACTTTTTGCTATTTCATGATTTTTCACTATATAAATATTTAGTGCCACGCTAAGTAATATGCCATGATTATTACATTTGCTCTCTGCTTCTGTTAACATTGATTTCTATTTCTTTTGTACCTGTTTTCCAACTTTAAGTTTACTTCCATTTGCAGTTAGCTGTTTCTTTGATATATTGGAGACAGACTTTGTTCCTATCTCATTGTTTCCCCTATTTTAGCATGATTTTCTTTTTTTTAACCATAATTTTCTAGAAGAGCAGGGTCACTGTACAAATATCTGCAGTATACACTCAAGCTGGAAGTGGCTTGCTTATATGTAAGAGCTGATTTAGATCTCCACGCCTCCCTAAACTGTCTTGAGCATTACTTTTATAACACTGATGATACTGACAAATACTTCATGCCTCATTTACTGTGTTGTAGAGTATATTTCCTCCAACTAGAAAAAGTAAATTCTTTAAAGATGAGAACTATCATTTGTCTTTGTAACCACTGGAGCTTCTTCATACTGTGCTTTGAAATTAGATGTTTGAAATTAACTTAATAATGGAACACCACTTAAATTTTTTCCAGTTGGTTTTAATAGTTCTGATATAGTAAGTTTACTTAGGTAGAGTTTAGGAATAATACCTAAAAATGTATGTCCTTTACATAGGAAAAGAACAGAAAAAAACATTCATAATTTTTTCAGGATTTAGTGATTTCTAAAACATACGGTTTTTCCCCTTGTTTTTACTATTAGCGTGCTGTGTTGGAAATTATGCTGTTTATACCTCATTTTTCCTCAAATATAACAGACAGGGAGAGCAAAGGACCCAGCACAGCTGGAGCACAGCAATGACAGTGACAGCAGAGGTTCTACTCATTCACAGTAGTTTCTGGCCAGAATTCTTAACCATTTTGCTAGATACTTTTTCCTTTTATAGAGATATAAAATAGCCACCCGTGTTCAGTCTAAATGTTAAATTTTTACTATTGTGCTATACACATCAATTCTGTAATATTACATTGATCACAGTTTCTGATTTATGCATTAAATATTGTCATTCTGAAGTAAGTATACACTGAAGCTGAGAGGAGGAAGTGGAGTTTACTGTGTGCAGTTTATTGGGTTATATGAAGTAATACTGTACTTCGTATTTTCTACCTAGTATATGGAGAGTAGCACCATAGTAGACGTTAAGGAGGATCTGTGTTCTAGAAAACATGAATGAGGACATTCAGGTATAGTGACAGCAAACAGAGATAAGCAATTATTGGTAGGTAGACTGAAGCAGTGGGAGTAGATTAAACTGCCCAGAAGAAACTGCTGGTAGAACAAGCTCAGTATTCTTAAGAAGTGACCACTTATTATGAAATGTCATTCTACTTTCATAGGGCTACTGAAACTTTTTGCATGTCATTTTGAGATTTTATAACAAATATGCACTTACAATTAGACTCACCTGTGAGTAAACTAGATTGTTAATCTTTTTTCATTTTGATTTAAAAACTGGGCACAGGTGATAGTTATTTTAGATTGGGACATTAAAAATAGCATCGGACTGGCATTGGACGTGTCACCGGGCTTGTCACTACCAGTTGCTGCAGTGTGCAGTGCTTCAGGAGCAGGAGTGTGGCTTGCAGGCTACAAGGGCCCTGCTTGCACAACAGTTCTGACTACAGGTTGGGACAAGAGGAGGTTTAGGTTTAAAAAAAATAGTAAGTTTCTTTGCCTCATTAACACCTTACAGCCTATTTAGATTTCTGAACTGAGAGCTCCCAAATCTAAGCTTACAGGGATGTTAATTTATATCTAAAATACAGCCTTTTATTTAAATAATGCTCAGTGTACTTTGGTGTAAAGACAATATAAAAGTAAAAATGCTGGCATAATATAAGTTAAGTGCAGTTGGTATTAGTCTTTATATATAGTTATCCTGCCTGTCTTTCATCTGTATAGGTGTATATGAAATATTTTCACAAAATTATGAATATTTATATAAAATCAGTGAAAAAGTGAGCTAAATAGATCACTTTAGGTTTAACAATCTGAAACGTTAAAAGCTTCAGATCAAGTGGAACACATAGCAGATGTGAAAGAGGTTGTTTCTCAGTCCTGGCCTTATTCATAAATTCCTTATAATTTCTTGATTTTCTGAAGAAAGTACATTTGACTTTTTCTGTAGCCTCCAGATACTCCATCTACCCTGGTTCTGTTCTGTCTTCATTATTCCTCCTCAGTCATCTGCATAGCTTCATATCACTCAGGCATTTTTGCCGTATTTGGTAGCCCTCATTAGGACATCAGCTATTTTTCGAAGCTAGAGACCTAAGAGTCACGTGCAACCTTGCCCACCCAGCATGTTCCTCTCCTTTCAGTACCCAGGCCATTTAATTGCGCAGACATCTTACTCGTGTTGAAGTCTCCCCTCAAGCCACTCTTTTCTTCATGTCCTTCCCACCACTGCCTTTTGTCAGGCTCTAATCGTTTATTCTCTGAACTCTTGTGGCTGGCAAACATTTGAGAGTCCGCTTGTACTGTGCTGGGCTCTGGGGAGAGCAAAATGCCCATATATAGAGTAGTGAGAGTAACAGACAAACAAGTACATGTGATTAGCATGCTGAATATTGTTAGAAATTTGATCTTAGGCTAAATACTTAATAAGATGCACAGTAATGCATTAGAAATATAGACAGTGCTGCACTGTATAATGAAACAGCCTGACAGTATCACTCTATATTGAATACTGCAGAGGTTGTGAGAATGTCAGGTTGGGTTGCATAATACTGAGGCAGCGCAAGCGAGGCAGTGGTACCACCAAGAGAGACGTACTGTAAGCGCTGTGATTCTCTGTCATGCCAATTTGTCTCACTTCAGAGTTTGTATTCCTGTCTTCTCCTCAGTGTTTCATGAGCATTACTGGATAGCTACCAAGAGTGCTGGACTAGATTGTATACACGATTTCACTTTGTGTGCAGTTATTTGTGCAGAGTATTTCTTAGTGGAGTGGTTGTAAGACATTTGTATGTAAGATACAGAAGGCCTTTGGAGCACAACAGCTAATCCATTAGGAGGTAGAACAGAAGACTGAAAGTTACGAGCAGACTTGAAGGGCATACATGTTGACAACTGTACAAGTTTCTTAGCTAAGGTATAGCGGGCAAGAAGTGTTTTTAGTTAGAAGAAGTGAAGCCAGAGGGTTGAATGGAAGCCAGAATTCATGAAGGTTTTTATATGCTAAGCTATAAATACGGACACTTCAAGGCTACTGAAAGGTTTAATTTGAAGAGTGTTATTGGTTTATGTATATCAGAAAAATCTTCCTGGTGGTAGAATCTTAACTTTAGCAAGCCCTCTTCTGCTTCTCATAATCATTATTGCTAAAGTCCACTTGGCAAAACATGGGGAGAGTACACTACACTCAAAGCTTAAGATGACACGCAGGTACCAAAGCCTAGTTTTCTACCATAACTTTGAGGAAACTTACAGTTCCTTGCATCTCTGTCTGTCTGTCCTTCCTTTTTTTTTTTTTTTTTTTTTTTTTTTTGGTACTGGGGATCAAACTTAGGACTTCACACTTACCAGGCAGGTGCTTATGCCATTGAACTATCCTCCTAGCTCCTAACATCTTGAACATTTGCATTACACCCACATGACACCCTTTTCATTGTGTCTGTTACTGTGCTGAAACATCACACCAGATGCTTTCCCTGGCTATCAAAACCAGAATCCCTATCACTTCTTGGTTTCTTTTGTTCTTTTTCTGAACATTCATCAGCTAGAAGAGCTCTGAGTTTTTCATCTGTCCTCCAACTGGGAGGTAAGCACCATGAGAACAGAAGGTCTTGTATGTTTTGCCCACTTCTCAGTATACTGCACCTGGCACATCATTAGAGGTGTGGAATGTTTGTTGGAAGTATTTGGCCCCAAACTTCTTGTCCCTTCTCTCTCCCTGGGTATCACAGTGCAGCAAGGAGGCCTCTTACAGTTCAATCAGACCTTGTTTTGCTTCCCCAGAAAATCCCATTCATCTTTTGAGATGCTACCCAGATGGTACTTTTTCTATAAAATCTTCTCTCATGTGCTTGCTCCTACTTACACCCACATGCTGCTTGTATATGTGTTAAAAGAGTGTCTCCCTGGCCTCTGCAGCATATGATAGGTACAGGAAGTATTTTATGACAATTTAGTAATTAACAAGTAGAGCATTGTACACAAAGGTAGGTAAGCATTATAAGCAGAAATTGAGATTCAGTTGACTCATTGGAGAAATACAGTACTTATGTGTGTCTTAATAAAGAATGCAGTACTGTATAGTTGGGGGAGGTAGCTAGGGAAACAGTCCATAATTTTTGTTTAATATGCGATTATACAAATAGTCTATAGAGAAAGTATTTTTATCTCTATACCACTCTACCAACTTGTTACCCTTTTTAAAACAGAAATAATATGAACTGGAATAAAAAAAATAGTTAAGTCCTGAAGAAATTATTTACTTATGGGCAGTGTAAAAATAATACAATTCTGTATATACTTTATCTTCTTACTAAAAAATTTTCTCTACAAATGTCATTGAAGATATAAATATGTAGAAGTGCTTTGATCAAAGCAAATTAATAGCATTGCACCTAAGCTAATTTCTGCTTTCTAAGACAAAATTCCATTTGGCTTGTCCTAAATGCCTTTTTTATAATAATACACTGGAAAGGTGTAGAGTCATATTCTTAAAATTATCTTGGTTTTTTAGTTTCTTCTTTGTTTTAGCATAGGTGTGTGATGATTTGTAAATTTGCTATAAATGACTGATTTCTGCAGTGAAATCTTGATTAAGGCCTTTGTGTGGAGCTTTCCAGTTTTCATTTCTGCATTCATGCTCCTCTCCTTTCCACAAGTCTTCTCTCAGGTGAATGTCATGTCAAGTTCTTGGGTTTTTATTGAACTTTCTAAGTAAATATTCTAACACAAACAGTGAAAGCTAATAATTAGTAGAATCTGCTCAGTCAAGAAAGCAAATGTTGCCATTAATCAGAGTTAACCTCTAATATCTGTCATTCAACAAATATCAAGAAAATCAAATCTGTTCTCCTTTTTAGCATTTCAGGACCATATCATATGACAAGGGAACCTTTATTAGGGGATAAGGGCGCCTAGGAAGTCTTTACCAATGAGATGAAAGTAGAAGCTGGAAATGATGAAGATAAGCTTTATTTATGGGTTTTCTGCTTATTTGCAACGTAAATTATGCTGCGATACTTGTGGAAGACAGCAGCGGAGCCATGCTTTTCACATAATTTATCACAGATTTACTGTCCTTCACTCACAATGACTCTGTTTGAGGGAGAAAACATTCTAGTAGACTTGTAGATTGTGAATTACTCTATGTGTATGAAATATAAATATTTTCCCAGTATGTACTTAGCATGTTTCCTGTGATGAGTTCACAGCTTTTCAAGTAAAACATTAGATAGAATTTTACCCCAGCCTTTGTTTTACTTAGTTAAGATATGAAAGGAAGATTTGGGCAACCTAATCTTCTTTATGTAAACCTAAAGTATTTTTTTTCCTAAAGTAAATTTTTAAAATTTGTTATATTCCAAAAATATTTAAGGAGATATTATAATGTAGTAGATATTTTTGCTTTATATTTTAAAGATTTTTATGGTCTTTTATTTGTTTTTCAGTGTAAAGCCAATCCCAGCTGAAGGAATCAAGTCAAATCCTTCCAAGAGACATAGAGATCGACTTAATACAGAGTTGGACCGTTTGGCTAGTCTGCTGCCTTTTCCACAAGATGTTATTAATAAACTGGACAAACTTTCAGTTCTTAGGCTCAGTGTCAGTTACCTAAGAGCCAAAAGTTTCTTTGACGGTAAGACAGTAGGTTTCTTTACAATAACTTAAAAAAATGCTTGCATTAAATAGGGCTGTTTCTATGTTTCTGACTATAAAAATGAGCCATGTGTGAGAAAAGTTTTATCTGTTTCTATAAAAAA